>OFHU01002302.1:0-227748 GCA_900245905.1 Lacerta viridis | reverse complement strand
CATCATCATCACTTTTAATTTGCATACCTTCTTCCTATCTTACAACACTCAAAGCGGTTTACAAGCTGAAGGAAAAATGGAATGTACAGCTTATAACAATCTAATGCAATACTAAAAATGTGATAATAAAACATAACTTTAAAATAAGCAACCTGCTTTTAAAAAAGTAACATTCAACAATCATTAGAATAGTATAGAATAATAATATCAGCATATTAAAAATTAAACAGAAATTTTCAATAACTAATTTCTAAACTACAATCAATAAAACAACGGCAAGCCACAGTGCACCAAATGACACAATACAAATTGAGAAGCAGAGACAAGAGGGTGGGGCAAGGCAGGCAGAAGAAGGCCTTGTCTGATGAAGTCTTTCCCCCCACAGTTCTTCCTCCAGGACCAGCTCCTTTATGAGGACTTCTAGGTCCAGAGGGTGGTGCTATGGGTTAAACCACAGAGCCTAGGGCTTGCTGATCAGAAGGTCGGCGGTTCGAATCCCTGCGACGGGGTGAGCTCCCGTTGCTCGGTCCCAGCTGCCCACCTAGCAGTTCAAAAGCACGTCAAAGTGCAAGTAGATAAATAGGTACCGCTCCGGCGGGAAGGTAAATGGCATTTCCGTGTGCTGCTCTGGTTCGCCAGAAGCGGCTTAGTCATGCTGGTCACATGACCCAGAAGCTGTACGCCGGCTCCCTCGGCCAGTAAAGAAAGATGAGCACCGCAACCCCAGAGTTGGACACGACTGGTCCTAATGGTCAGGGGTCCATTTACTTTTACCTAGGTCCGGAGGGTGGGGCAAGGCAGGTTTAAGAAGGCCTTGTCTGATGAAGTCTCTCCCCTCACAGGGATCTGAGGCATCATGGACCTCTAGAGGAGGGCTGTCCAGCCACCTGCCTGCACCTATGTAATTTGACTAGCTGGTTTGCAGATCTTCTATTGATACATTTAATAAATATGATCCTCTTGCCATTTCTTGGTTTCTCCCTTCATCCACAGGAGTATGTTGGCAAAACTGATTCCAGGGCAGATATCTGATGGCCTACCCAGTGAGTCCCAGTTTCGGTTGTCATTTAAAGCGCATTCATAAATGGATTGCAGCTGTGTGTGTGTGTGCACCCACCATTCTAATTACAGCAGGGAAGCCCTTCTGTAATGAAAACTGAAATGAGATCAAAATCGTAATCAGCAGCAGCAGCAAGAACAACACAGTTTTTTTGGGGGGGGTGCAACATGCACATGGAGAGAGAGTGCCTGCAGCGGGCATTCAGATGAAATGTGAAAGTCGTTAACAAACGAGAAATCCATCTGAGCACCTTATGGAACTATATATTGTAATGACATTACAATGTGGACAATGTGATCAGCCCAGTTCAAAGCAATTATTGTTTGAGCTGATGGGAAGGGGTGGAGTGTGTTACGATGAAGCACAACGGACCTTGGGTGGTGATAAACGTTGTCAGGTCTGATCTGCCTTTCCAAACCAGTTGTACCACTTTGCCTATAGTCTCATTTGCATCTCCACACACCCAGGAGGAACTCATAACAGTAATTTCAGCTCTCCTAATGAAACGATGCAACACACTCAACGGAAATGAACTTTTTCACTCAGTTTATCTTCCTAAGTGTTATTTCCTCATCCCGTTTCCATCAACCTTGGCCGCTACATAATGAATTGCTATAATCTAAAGAGTGTTTTAACCTTCAGGGTAATATGGTGGTATATCTGGAAACATGATCGTTGGCCACAATCACACTGGGCCACTGAGGTCTGTCTGACATTGTGCTCAACACACCACTGGCTTGAAATGAAATGTTTAGCAATGAGACTTGGGCTGCAAGCACACAGAGTTGTATTCTAGAATCTGAGATGAGTGCTTGATTTTTGCTATGCAGCTCCCACACATCTCCCACAATCTAGATCAGTGCTTCCCAAATTTTGGGGGGCCACTGCCCCCATGGTTCCACAAACTCATCTCCTGTACCCCCTACCGTATTAAAAAAACCATTATTCAGAATGGCAGTTTGCATGAGCCACTAAGGAAGATATCAATACCATAAACCAAAACAGTAACACTTAATGGCACTTTTAGTCAAAATCCAATTAAAACTATTCAGTTTAATTAATTCAACAAAACTGATGAACTTCATCCAGTGGCACCAGCTTTTCAAAGTCTGATAGGTAGAAAGATAAAAGGTAAAGGACCCCTGGAAGAAGAAGAAGAAGAGTTTGGATTTGATATCCCCGCTTTTCACTACCCGAAGGAGTCTCAAAGCGGCTAACATTCTCCTTTCCCTTCCTCCCCCACAACAAACACTCTGTGAGGTGAGTGGGGCTGAGAGACTTCAAAGAAGTGTGACTAGCCCAAGGTCACCCAGCAGCTGCATGTGGAGGAGCGGAGACACGAACCCGGTTCCCCAGATTATGAGTCTACCGCTCTTAACCACTACACCACACTGGCTCTCAGTTAAGTCCAGTCAAAGATGACTATGGGATTGCAGCACTCATCTCGCCTCAGGCTGAGGGAGCCAGCGTTTGTCCACAGACAGCTTTCCAGGTCATGTGGCCAGCAGGACTAAACTTCCTCTGGCACAACAGGACACCATGATGATGGAAGCCAGAGCGCATGGAAACATCATTTACTTTCCTGGCACAGCAGTACCTATTTATCTACTTGCACAGGTGTGCTTTCGAACTGCTAGGTTGGCAGGAGCTGGGACAGAGAAACGGGAGCTCACCCCGTAGTGGGAAATTGCCACTTGGGGAATGTGCAGGGAGGAAAAAGTCACCTAACCATGGGGAGAGTTTTCAAATGTATATCAAGAAACCAGACCCATCGTTGCAGATGACAGGAACTAGAGTCAATCCAGATTGAAATGAGAATGTTGAGGATGGCAATGAGTGATTCCAAGATGAGAAAAAAGAACACATTTTTTGTCTTCCCGATGGGTTAGTGGGTATGCAGTCTAGGTATGTAGCAGTAAGTGTGTAAGTTAAGGAGCACTGGAAAGAATTGAGTTGTCAGAAGTCACAGTTATAAGGATTATAAACAATACAGTGGTACCTCTGGTTACATACTTAATTCGTTCCGGAGGTCCGTTCTTAACCTGAAGCACCACTTTAGCTAATGGGACCTCCCACTGCTGCTGCCGCCAGAGCACGATTTCTGTTCTTATCCTGAAGCAAAGTTCTTAACCTGAAGCATTATTTCTGGGTTAGCAGAGTCTGTAACCTGAAGCGCATGTAACCCGAGGTACCACTGTACTATATCCTTTTCAAGGACCTGTTGGAGGACCTAATCCCATTGCTGGTATTGAAACAAGATTGAACTGCTAGACTAGTCACATACCCTCCAACATTTCTCCGATGAAAATAGGGACGTCCCATTCCATAATGATAGTTGTACTATTTATACCCCACACTTCTTACTAGGTTGCCCCAACTACTCCGGGTGGCTTCCAACATACATAAAAACATAATAAAACATTAAATATTTTTTAAAATCCTATATAGGATTGCCTTCAGGCAATCCTCAAGGGTAGGATAACTCCATACCCTCCAACAGCTCCCCAATGAAAATGGGGACATCCTAAGGAAAAGTGGGACATTCTGGGATCGAATCAGAAACTGGGATGTCTTCTCTAAATCAGGGACTTCCCTGTTAAAAAAAGGGACACTTGGAGGGTCTGTAGTCAGGGTTCTGCCGATGGCAAAGTGTGGCCTTCATCTTGTCCTATGCCTCAGACAGCAAAAAAAAGTCCAGCCCTGGGAGAACAGTTTCAGATTTCTCCCTACAATTTTTGATGTGGGGCGGGAGGGACGGGGACACAACAAACTCTGCGACCAGAATGCAGAAGAAGAAGAAGAGAAGAAGAGTTTGGATTTGATATCCCGCTTTTCACTACCCGAAGGAGTCTCAAAGCGGCTAACATTCTCCTTTCCCTTCCTCCCCCACAACAAACACTCTGTGAGGTGAGTGGGGCTGAGAGACTTCAGAGAAGTGTGACTAGCCCAAGGTCACCCAGCAGCTGCATGTGGAGGAGTGGAGACGCGAACCCGGTTCACCAGATTACGAGTCTACCGCTCTTAACCACTACACCACACTGGCCCTCAAAGTGCTTCCTCCTGCTGGTTGCAATGATGCATCTTATTTAGTACAGAATGGGGCCTGCAAATCTTGGGAACCTGCTCATGTGCAACCTCATAGTTACTTAGCTCTGTGACCAAAAAGAACGAGGAACCGTAGGAGGCAATCCATTTTGTGGAAATGCTTGTTTGCAACGTCAGGAGGGGAACCGTGAAAAAAAAAAAGGCCCGTTTGGCCTTGAAAACAATATTTCAGGGGCCAGGAGGCATTTCGCTCACATCATATTGCAAGGGCACCACATGTTTCGACAGCCCCAGAGAGAGCTAATTTAGTCAGCATCACTCTAATGATATATGATTTAGACAGTTACTTTTTCTGCTTTTGGCCTCTGTGCGAACTCTCTGCCTTTCTGTCTCCCAACGCACACACTTCTCTTCACTGTCACCCTAGATTTACTTGCGGGAGGATGTTGAGTCTGCAGCCAGTTGTGAGCCCTTTACAGATTTCAAATGTTACTCTAGCAGAAACTCCCCTCAGTTTTAGGTGCAAAATGTTTTGGGTTGTATCGAATGCAGCCTTCTTCAGAAATTCTGGTCCTCACGTGGAGATGAGAGAGGGGGGCTGCCCTCGTTGGCCCCCAAAGCTCCTACCATGGTTTAGAATGCCACTCTGTGAGGTTCAGAACGACTTATGTTTTCTTTAAAAATGCCAGGTGGTAGGGGAAGGGATGTGGCTCCATAGTAGAGCATCTGCTGTAAGTGCAGAAGGTCTCAAGTTCAATCCCCAGAACATCCAAATCGGAGGGACCCCTGTTACAAAGTGTACAGAAATGTATAAATTAGGCTAAAATGTGCATGAAATGCATATAACAGAGAAATAACATAGCAGAGGCTATTATTATTATTATTATTATTATTATTATTATTATTATTATTATTATCCTGCCCATCTGGCTGGGTTTTCCCAGCCACTCTGGATGACTTACAGCATATATAAAATCATAATGAAGCATCAAACATTAAAGAGCATAATATCTTATACAGACTATAAATAAACCAATAAATCAATAGAAACGAAGAAGAAGAAGAAGAAGGAGGAGGAGGAGGAGGAGGAGGAGGAGGAGGAGGAGGAGGAAGGAGGAGGAGGAAATGATGAAAAATTACATATAAAAGTGTATAATAAGAGAAATTCAGTTTTTTCATGAGGACTTTTTTAAACAACAACAACAACAACAACAACAACACTCATCTGTAAATGCAGAGAATTGAACACAAGACTGGGAAAAATGAGAAACCGAGAGAACCTGAAGGAGGCAGATTCTCCCAGGAAGAATCTGGGGCCCTTCAGGAAACCATTTTGCCCTCCTCAAAACTCACTTTTTAGGCTAAAAATGTTTGCTGCAGAGCTGTCAGCTCATCCTTAGCAAACGGTTGAGTTTGTGTGCTCATAGTCAGCATCCTATCATAGGTTGACAGTTATGGATAGGTTTCTTGTTCATAATCGTCATCCTATGATCTGTTTGGCAACATGCCTAAGCAACTGGAGCTAGGCTAAAATTCCTTGGGGGGGGGGAGAATGTTCTCATAAATTGTCTAAGGGTGTTCTTTTCTGGGCTCCCTCTGAGACAATTTCATCACCCAACGAACAGGGTGGAGAATTTTGGGAGGTTATTTTGACTTGCCACTCCATCTTCATGTTTCTTAATGTAGTATCGATGGTCTTTCCTCCCTCTTTACTGAAACATTATACGAGAACAAGGGGTCCCATACCCCATTGCTGTGGATGGAATTGCAATAGAATTGCCACTTTCCCATCCTGACCCTCCTGTGCCCTCTCTACTAATATTTCACATGCTTGCATCAGTGCAACCACAGCAAGAAATCCCACTAAACTGTTAACCCAAGCTGGATCTAGACACATCAAAAAAATGTGTTTCAAGAAAATGTTGTAAACTTCATAATGGGAAATCACGTTAGCGAAAGATGGGACTCCACAATTGCATCTGTTATAACGCGTATAAAACGCTTTTTCTTTACTAACGTAGCTGAGTCCCTGGTTTGTACTGCAGTGCAGATCAGATGGGATCAAACTCTAAGAGGACAGGTTCAACAAGCATTTTTTAAAAAATAATGATGATGAGGTTGTGCCAATAAGGAAATATCTTCATTTGGTTTCATCCATGCATAGACTGGAGAGAGCCAGAAGCCATCGTTTTCTCCCCAATCCCTAAAATTACTGGTTTATATTGCACGTGGCACCACACATGATCCAGTTGTAAGAAAACGCAGCAACTGAAGTACAGCACACCTTTGTCATCATCCGATTTATTGCACAATTACCGAGTGAGCCAAAATCGGTTCCCTAGAGACATTCAGGTAGCTATTAGGGGTTGGAGCCATCCCATGCAGAAGGCTACCAAGTCCATCTCAGATGTGTTGTTCAAATGAATTAAGCCAACATTAAACTGAGAAAACGGGCAAAGTCCTCCCCTGTGAGTAACTGGCACAGCGTGCAAGATATTAAAGAAGAAGTTAGCAAATGACAGCCACGTCATTGTGAGAAGAGTCAATTCACTTGGCTACAGATTGGAGCATGGGAGGGGAACTCCAGGCAGCCAGGTGTGGCCTCCCAGACCTCTCTATTTGGCTTTTTGGACTCTCTCCAGGCACATCCTTTCTCCCCAGACCACTCCCCTCATTGCCCCATTGCCCTTCATTCATATCCCAGGTGTTTTTGCATGTCTGGAATGTGTCCTTAATCTCTGATGGTGCTGTTGCTTGCTTGTGGATAGAGAGGGCTGCGTGAGCATACATAGAAACAATCCTACTGTACATGGCTAAAATGTGCATGTATCTCTCCACCCACTTTTGCCTTTGGCCCCACCCACCACTGGCATGTAGCTCTTGGAAGGTTGCCCAGAATGGAACAACAACAGCAACAACAACAACAACAACAACAATTTATTATTCATACCCAGCCCATCTGGCTGGGTTTTCCCAGCCACTCTGGGTGGCTCCCAACAGAATATAAAAAAATAGAATCACACATTAAAAACTCCCCTAAACAGGGCTGCCTTCACATGTTTTCTAAAAATCAGGTAGTTGTTAATTCTTGTTAACAGAGGTTGACAGATAACAGTGGATGAGTACACCTGCAAAATCAATGGTCCCCAAATCGGATGGTACTGCCCCATGGGGGCAGTGGAATTACCGAGGAGGGTAAAAGAAGAAAGGGGGCAGCAGGGGTGTGTTGGAGGTATAAATGACTATCAGGCTTTGGAAAGCTGGTATCATTGGATCAAGTTCACACATTTTGTTGAATTAAATATACGCAATAGTTTGTATTGGATTTAGAATAAGTCTGTGATTATTTGTTACTGTTTTGAATTTAATTGTGATACCCTTGCTGGGACGTACAAGCCATTATTCTGAATAATGCTTTTTATAGGGGCAGGGGATGGAAACAAGGGGGCAGCGTCCCAAAAAACTTTGGGAACCACTGTGCTAAATCCTAATCCCTTCCAGCGGTATTGATCATATAACCATAGAATTGTAGAGTTGGAAGGGACGACGTGGATCATCTATCTAATCTAATAATAATAATAATAATAATAATAATAATAATAATAATAATTTACCCTGCCCATCTGACTGGGTTTCCAGCTCCCTGCAATGCAAGAATCTCTCACCCAATATGTGGATCAAACCCATGACCATGTTATTAAAAGTCTCCTGTTCTACGAACCGAGCTATGAAAGACACCAGTGGCTGAGACTGCAGCTTTAAGAGTTCCATCGGTTTGTCCCTTCCTTCATTCACAAGGCAGCAGAAGATTGCGTTTTAAATCTCACACAGCATTTTAACAGGAGAGAGAAACAATTACAGGGAACTCATTACAGGAGCCGCACCAGGAAAAGCCAAACGACAGGAATCAAAATATGACCCTGGATGTTGAGAGTTCATTCACTGAAGACCGGAGAACTTAATATTTGAGAAAGCGAGACCATTGTGTCAGCGCTGTCACTGATAGACAATTTATGTTCTTTTAAGCATTCTGGTGCGGTGGTGACACAAGTCGGCTAATTATAGAGTAATTATAAAGCAATGTGCTGAGAGACTTTGGGAGCATGGGAGAAGATTAAGAGCAAGCCACAACTACCTACAGGGGAGGAGATTTCCAACAGCTGACAACCAGAGCCCGACAAAAGCGGAACTAGAAATAAGTCATTGTTAATAGAAAGCATTAATTAATTGCTGCCACAAGATACCTAGGCATGAGGCGTGCCTTCCATGAGTTGAATCTCTCTAATCAAGGCAGTGTATCATTTGGCAAAAATAGAATCTGAAAGGCCAGTGATGCCACCAATATTCATATTTTGGTAGGGTAGTGGTAGTCCATCTGCTTTGCCGGCAGAACGTCCCCAGATTCAATCCCTGGCATCTCCAGGTACATCTGGAAAAAGCTCATGTCTGCTAGCAGGAATATGCAGCTATCCCATATGGGGATCGAACCTGCAACCTTGGTGTTAACAGCACCATGCTCTAACCAACTGAGCTACCCAGGAAGATCTGAGAAGTATGGAATGTTCCCCTTCTTCTTCTTCTTCTTCTTCTTCTTCTTCTTCTTCTTCTTCTTCTTCTTCTTCTTCTTCTTCTTCTTTGCTAGCCTTTATGGGCTTTTTCCATGCCTGACTGCTGCCCAGCTTAGTCTTTTGGGAAAGCTCTGTAAGTCCCCTTCAAGTCAGATAATGCTGGTTCTGGACATTATTAATAGCATCACACAGGACAGCTCTAAGACAGTCCTGACCTCTCCGAAATAAGCACAGTGCTTTTCTTTTAGCTCAAAAAGCAGTTTATATTTATTACAAAGTATTACTTGGTGCATAAAACAAGGCTGGTGCCTCGGTTAATTCCATGGGCAGTAAATCCCATTCTCAGCCTCGCTTGCCTTTGCTGGGTTTCCCCCAGGTCTCCATTAGGTTTATGATGCATTATAATCCAGCCCTGCAGAGAATGCTGAGAAACCTTTCCTCCCCCTGCAGCCTGCTTTCTGTCTTCTCTCAGAGACAGCGCATTCCCAGATGACTCCAGTCCTCATTGATCCAGGACTTCCTCACCCACCTCATTCCAGTTTTTTAATAGGATTCCATACTTTCTCCAGATGGCTTCCTTCATTTAATTACCCACATCCTTAAAACTTACCTAATGAGACCTACACACTGCACTGTGACTCTGCCATAGCTGTGTAACAGATGGGCAGAGGTGGGCAGATTTCAGGACAATGGGGATGAATGGGGCAGTGGCCCACCAACCTCAATAGACCCTCACCCAGCCCCCTACTTGGACAACCAGTCCATGTTGGCATTCGGACAGCACTTTATTAAATGTTCCTGGTGTTTCCTTATCTGGCAATTTTCCACATTGTATATGATCTTTCACATGAAATACAAGCCACTTCTGGAAATCTAGTAGAGGTTTAGCACTCATTTCTATGTTAACTGCTTCCAGAAAAAATCCATTTGCAACCTCGTTAACCCAGAAAATCACAGGAGTTTTGCACTGAAATCCCCGCCCCCCATTTTCATGGATCATGTCATGTGATTAAATTTCATGGAATCATAGAATTTTGACACACACACACACACACACACACCCTGGGAGGTCATCTGTAATGCAGAAATCTCAGCCAAAGCATTCATGGCAGGTGGCCTTCTAACCTCTGCTGAAAAACCTCCAACACCACCGTCTAAGGGAATCTATTCAACTGTTGAACAGCTGTTACTGTCAGGAAATTCTTCCTGATGTTGAGTCAGAATCTCCTTTCTTGCAACTTGAAGTCGTTGGTTTGAGTCTCTAGAGCAGGAGGAAACAAGCCTGCTCCCTCTTCCATGGGACAGCCCTTGAGATATTTGAAGATGGCTCTCATATGTCCTCTCAGTCTCCTCTTTTCCAGGCTAAACATACCCAGCTCCTTCAACCATTCCTAACAAGGTTTGGTTTCCAGACCCTTGATTAACTTTGTTGCCCTCCTCTGCACAGAATCCAGATTGTCAACACCCTTCTTAAATGGTGGTGCCCAGAACTGGACATGGTTGGGGCAGTATTCCAGCATACAGTTCTTTCCTGCCATTTTCATTAGGGAACAAAATCATGCATGTGCATAAAAAGTGGTGACATTTCCAATTACATCTGCTGTTGTGTCACACCACACCCATTGTTGTGAACAAAATTTATCATTACATGGCGGGTCCATAACGCAACAGGTAATGTAGTGATAAAGAACATTAGGAACAGGGATAGAAATGTAGCATTATAAACAGGAAAACTAACAGAACAATCCTCACATCTGAATGAAGCCTTCATCTCCTTCATCTCAGAGCTACCCTTGTAGAACTTAGCAGAGAGGAGGATGGGGACAAAACTAGTTTCAATGGGCATCACCTGCTACTATTTCTGGGTTAAGATATCTGAACTACAACCCTAAACTCACCCAACTGGAGCTTTTTGCAAAAGTCCTATACAGTGGACGCTCGGGTTGCGGGCGTAATCCATGACGGAGGCACGTCCACAACCTGCAGCGTTCGTATCCCACAAAGCTGCGTCTGCGCATGCGTGTGATGTAATTCGGCGCATCTGCGCATGCACGTAAGCGCGATTTAGTGCTTCTGCACATGTGTGATTGCCAAAACCCAGAAGTAACCCGTTCCAGTACTTCTGGGTCCAGCGCGGAGCACAACCTGAAAAGACATAACCCGCAGCATTCGCAACCTGAGGTATGACTGTACTTGAATTAAATAATTCTGGTTCCAGGACAGTGTTCCCATCACATCAAGTCTTTGGGGTCTAAGTCCAGGGCCACTTTGGGCAGAATGAGCAGGTAGGTTTTGAAATACTAATATGCGAGCACCAGAAAGACCCAGAAATATGAAGATATACAATATTGTACCCAAGAGACATTCATAAAAGGGAATCAACAATGATACACATAGGACAATGAGCAATACACACAGGACGGAATGCCAATTATAAGTCTGTTACAACAAATGAGTCTTTTTCAAATATGTTTCCAGTAATTGTGAGTCCTTGGAGGAAAATATTTTCAACAAACCTCTTAGGGGAATGTATCCAAATTCTTCAAAAGAATCCATGGCTGATAAGGGATTTTTAAAATAATAATAATAATTGCCTGTGCAGCTTCCTTCCTTTTTAACAGGCTGTTCACCATGACACAAGTAGGGTAAAGGTAAAGGTGAAGGGACCCCTGACCATTAGGTCCAGTCGTGCCTGACTCTGGGGTTGCGGTGCTCATCTCGCGTTACTGGCCGAGGGAGCCGGCGTACAGCTTCTGGGTCATGTGGCCAGCATGACTAAGCCACTTCTGGTGAACCAGAGCAGCACACAGAAACGCTGTTTACCTTCCCGCCAGAGTGGTACCTATTTATCTACTTGCACTTTGACATGCTTTCGAACTGCTAGGGACCGAGCAATGGGAGCTCACCCCATCGCGGGGATTTGAACCGCTGACCTTCTGATCAGCAAGCCCTAGGCTCTGTGGTTTAACCCACAGTGCCACCCACGTCCCCTACAAGTAGGGTAGTCTCCCGTTATTCCCAGGAAGCTGCTCACCTCGTCAGCCACTTATTAGGAGAAAGAGTGGAAAGTGTCAGGGAGGTCTGTGTGAGCGCCCTCCCCACTGTCTTGATTCTCCCTCCTGGTAAGTGAAAGTGACCATATTGCTACCCACCAATGGGAAGGTTCAAGCACAATCAAAGAAATATTTAAATATTTCATTTTAGATGGATATGCAATCAGAGACAGTACCCACACCTCTCTTCAAGAGCATTGGCTATTCTTCTACAGCTCTCCATGACTTATCATTGTGGATAGTATTTTTCAATTCTGACAAATATGAAAGATCAGAAAAGAGAAAGTCTTCTTTGTGTTGATGAGATGAGAGTTTCTTTGTCTCAAAATACCAGGCAAAATCAAGCTCATACATTTGATTGACTTTGTATACATAATTAAGGTACATATGTAATACATTCGTTTATAATTATATTTGGGGAATGGTTCGTGATCTTATGTAGCTGAATTGTTTTATACTTTCTGGATGTCCCATGATCATATTCTGAAGTAGTTGTGTTCTTTGTTATGAATCAAGCACTGCTAGGAATTGTTTCTGTTTGTTTTCCAATGTATTTTTTATGAATAAAAAATGCAGTGTGGCACAAGAAAAGTTTTATTCTAAAAGTGTGAGAGATACTGCTTGCATATGGTTCCCAGATGGTCCCCCATCCTGGTAGCTGAAAGAGCCAGAACTTCAACTTTCCAACAGCATTGTCTATCTTCCAACTATCCCTAGGAACATATTAATATACTACCTTATACTGAGTTAGATCATTGGTCCTTCTAGCTCAGTATTGTCTACACCAGGATTGGCCCACATGCTGCCCTCCAGATGTTGCTGAAATACAACTCCCATCAGCCTCAATGAGCATGGCCAATGAACAGAGGTGTTGGGAATTGTAGTCCAGCAGCATCTTCTGGAGGACATTACATTGGCAGCCCATGGTTCCCATTGACTGGCAGTGGCTCTCTGGGTCTCAGGCAAGAGCAGTGGCGGTTTATGCCCTTTGGGACTGGTGAAGTAGAAGGTAGGGAGACCAACACTAAGTGGAACCAGAGCCATTGACAGGCAGAGATCCCTGCTGACTTCTAAGAGAGGAACACTGAGACTATGGAAGACCATAAGAAGAGCTTGCTGGGTCCAGCATCCTGTTCTCTCAGTGGCCAACCAGATGCCTGTGCGAAACCCACAAGCAGGATCTGAGCACAAGAGCAACTCTCCCCTCCTGTGGCTTCCAGCGATTGGTAGTTGTGGGAATGTTTAGGAGTGTGGATGAGTATATATTATTTTATATATATCATCCCAGCTTGTGTGAGCAAGCTCCAAACTTAGCAGAGTTACATTCCCTTTTAAAACACAGCAGAAAACGGTTGCATAGGCTTGCTAAAGCCTCTATAAGAAATATATATTCCTGGTATATTCCCCTTCTTCCCTCTTAAAAGTAAAGACACAACACAGTACTGATTATAAGATATAAAAGTTTACTTACAGTCATCCATGAGATACAGTACAGGCTCAAAGAGGCAGATAAGCTTAGATAAATATATTTACATGTGGTGAAGCTGATTCCATAGGGGAACAGGCTTCACCTCTGCTTCTCTCAGCTGCAAGCTGAGAGAGAGCATCCTGCTTGTTCAAAAGACGAGGCAAAATGGAGAGTGATCTTTGGGATCTTGTTCCCAGGTAAGACCACACCTACTTCTGGTTCCTGTAACTCAGTCCAGGTAAACAGGAAGTTAAGCCTGGAGGACTGAGTTACCTTCATGTCCACTCTAGCAGTGTTGTGTTTGGCTGCTCTGTGTTTACATCCCACATTAGTTAGAAGCATCCTGTCTCTGACCATGAAGGCAGAGCACAGCCATAATTCAGGGGTGCCATCTAGGTGGACCCGAGGGCTCGAGGGCCCCTCAAATTTTCAAGGAGGGTGCCAAGCCTCCTCAATATTCCATGGCGACATGCTTGTGTCACTCGCTCATGCCGCTCAATTTGCTCCCATTACATTACACGCACCAGCAATGCGGTGTGCGCATGTGATGTGAGCACATCAGGTGACGGTGCCCCCCTCCATCGTGGGGACAAGCTGGCACCCCTGCCATCATGGCTAGTAGCTGCTGATAGGCTTCTCTTCCTCCATGAATTTGTTCAAATCTCTTTTTAAGTAATCCAAGCCATTATTATTATTAATAACAAATTTATGATAAAAATTATTTTTAATTAAATAATTATTAGTTTGTTATTTATACCCCGCCCTTCTGGCTGGGTTTCCCCAGCCACTCTGGGCGGCTCCCAACAGAACATTAAAAACACGATAAGGATAGAAGATCAAATATTAAAAACTTCCCTAAACAGGGCTGCTTTCAGGTGTCTTCTAAAAGTCAGATAGTTATTTATTTCCTTGATATCTGGTAGGCGGGCTTTCCACAGGGCGGGCGCCACTACCAAGAAGGCTCTCTGCCTGGTTCCCTGTAGCTTCACTTCTCGCAGTGAGGGAACCTCCAGAAAGCCCTTGGAGGTGGAGCTCAGTGTCTGAGCAGAATTATGGGATTGGAGACGCTCCTTCAAGTAGTCATCACTACCACCTGCAGGAGAGAGTTCCATTAGTTTGATTATGCACTGTGTGAAGCGGAAGAAGAAGAAGAAGAAGAAGAAGAAGAAGAAGAAGAAGAAGAAGAGAAGAGTTTGGATCTGATATCCCGCTTTATCACTACCCTACGGAGTCTCAAAGTGGCTAACTATCTCCTTTTCCTTCCTCCCCCACAACAAACACCCTGTGAGGTGAGTGAGGCTCAGAGACACCAGAGAAGTGTAACTAGCCCAAGGTCACTGTTATGTACTGAGTTGAATAGGATCCAAACTGCAGCAGTCTGATTGGTCCTAGAACAATAGGATTGAGATTGCAGCAGTCTGACTGGTCCCAGAACAATAGGATTGAGATTGCAGCAGTCTGATTGGTCCCAGAACAATAGGATTGAGATTGCAGCAGTCTGATTGGTCTGCAGGAGCCACCCAATCCAGCTCCAGGTGGAATTGAATCCGCACTCTGATTGGCATACAGGAGTATCCCGGAATTAGCCAATCACGTGGGGCCCATTGTGTAAATAGTGTATATAAAGCAAACGTTTTGGGGGAACTACATTCCTCACTACTATGAGCTGAATAAAGAGCATGAAAGTCACACTGGACTCCGAGTATCTTTCACTGGCGACGAAGGTGGGATCCCGCTGAGCTGACTGCCACACACAGCACCGCAGCAACGCCACCTGCCGCACAGCTGCCTCGCACCGTGTATCCAGGCTTCAGCTCCGGGTCCCAAGGAACTCAAGATGGCAACGGACAGCAGCTTCTCGCCGTTCAACCCAGCATCAGGAGACTGGGAAGGATACGCCACCCGTTTCACCTTTCTTCTAGAAGCTAAAGGGGTCACCAACGATGCCAAGAAGAGGGCGATATTCTTCAGCGTCTGCGGAGAGGAGACATTCGAAATCGCCCGGGCTCTCCTTGCGCCTGATGATGTCGCTACCGTTCCTTACAAAACAATAGTGGAACGGCTGAAGGGGCACTTCTCGCCACAGCCCTCGGTGGTGGCTCGTCGAAATGCCTTCTATGCAAAGCGGCAAGCCCCTGGGGAAACCATAACGGGGTTTGTGACCTCCCTCCGCCAAGCCGCTCGGTTCTGCAACTTCTCAGAGTTGGAGAACATGCTGCGTGACCGCCTCGTCGGTGGCCTGAGGGACGAGAAGCTGCAACGACGCCTCTATGCCAAGAAGGACCTAACGTTCCAGGTCGCTCTGGAGGAGGCCCTGGCAACAGAAGCCGCTGAGAGGTCAATGCAAGAGGCACGGCCGAGCGTGCCGTCCCAACCAAGGGTCCACCACGAGGACCTCATCGACGATTCAGGATCAGACAGGGAGGAGGTGCACAGAGTACAGCGGCGCACTCAAGCCGTGCACACACCACAGCTGCCTCGACCAGAAGGAGGGAACTGCGCAAGCTGCGGGGAGAATCACGAGAGGAGGACCTGCCGTTTCCGCAATGCCGAGTGCAGGCAGTGCAGAAAATCAGGCCACATCGCCCGGGTGTGTCGGGCTCGGCCCATCCGACGCCAGGCATCAGATGACCGCCCCAAGAGCCCCAGGTCCCGGGGCCCAACGCACCAAGGCAACTCGACAGAGACCACGGACTACCAGGTATACCAGTTGCCCCACCCCAACATAGAGAAAATTTATGTAGAGGTACAGATAGAGGGGGCCCCGTGCCGCATGGAGCTGGACACAGGTTCAACCCTATCCATAATCTCGGCACGGACTTTAAGGAAACTGTGCCCTAGTGGGGGTCCCAAACTCAGGCCGGCCCCATTCACCCTCCGGGACTTCCAGAAACGTAAGGTCCCCACAATGGGGGTGGGGACCTTCAGGGTGCAATATCAAGGGCGGACGCGGCAACTGGACTTGCTCGTGGTCAAGGGCTCCTACGTTAGCTTACTGGGATTGGCATGGTTTGGACCACTGGGGCTAGCCGTCACCGGGGTGAACCGCACTAGCTTACAAGTGGATGTGGACGCCATATGCAAGGAGTTTCCGGCAGTTTTCGATGGGAAATTGGGACAGTATACGGGCCCCCCCATTGCCCTACAGCTGGACCCCGCAGTACGACCTGTCAGGCTCAAGGCCCGCCGGGTCCCGTTCGCCCTGAAACCCCGTATAGACGAGGAATTGGACCGGCTCGTGGAGCAAGGAGTGCTGGAGCCTGTGCCTAATGCCACCTGGGAAACCCCGATCGTCACACCCGTCAAGCCTAATGGTTCGGTCCGCATCTGCGCAGACTACAAATGTACCATAAACAAGGCCCTCATGGCCCATGCATACCCAGTGCCAGTGGTCAGCCATGTCCTCGCCACCCTGGCTGGGTCAAAATTTTTTGGCAAGCTGGACTTGGCCCAAGCCTATCAACAGCTGCCAGTAGATGAAGCCACAGCAGAGGCACAGACGATTGTGACGCACAGGGGAGCGTTCAAGGTAAAGCGGCTGCAATTCGGTGTCAGCGTGGCACCAGGCATATTCCAGAATCTAATGGACTCGCTGCTTAAAGGGATTCCTGGCGTCACCCCCTTCTTCGATGATGTGTTGATTGCCGGGCCCACAGCAGAGGAGTTTGAGGACCGCCTTCGCACCGTTCTGCACCGTTTCCAGACGGCGGGTCTCAAGGTGAAGCGGGAAAAGTGTCTACTAGGAGTGCCTCAGGTGGACTTTCTGGGATTTATGGTGGATGCAGAAGGGGTCCACCCGACTGGGGACAAGGTACGGGCCATTTGTGATGCCCCAGCGCCCAAGGGCAAGACTGAACTTCAGGCCTTCTTGGGGCTATTGAACTTTTACCATGCCTTCCTTCCCCATAAGGCAGCAGTAGCAGAGCCCCTACACAGACTCCTGGACAAGCGGGCCCCTTGGGTGTGGGGCCAGCGCCAGGAGGCCGCATTCCAGGCAGTCAAGGACTTGCTCGTCTCAAACTCGGTCTTGGCACACTTCGACGAGAGGCTGCCGGTGGTGCTAGCATGCGACGCCTCACCCTACGGCATCGGCGCTGTCCTTGGACACCAACTCCCAGATGGAAGAGAGGTGCCAGTGGCATACTTTTCCCAGACACTCACCGCAGCTGAGCGGAACTACTCGCAAATCGACAAGGAAGGTCTGGCAATCGTGAAGGGAGTAAAAAAATTCCATGATTTCTTGTACGGGCGGCCCTTTACCGTGGTGACTGATCACAAGCCGTTGCTTGGTTTGTTTGCCCCCGAAAAGCAGACCCCCCAAGTGCTGTCTCCTCGCGTCCTCAGGTGGTCAATTTTCCTTGCCGGCTACCAGTATGCACTGATTCACCGCCCTGGGAAAGCGATGGGCCACGCAGACGCCCTCAGCAGGCTACCACTACCAGAAACAGGCCCCGACCCAGCACCCGCACAAGAGGTTATGAGCCTGGAGCTGCTTCCCGACCGCCCTATTCAGGCACAAGAAGTTGCACACCATTCCAAGAAAGATAGGGTCATCTCCCGGGTCCTGGACTGGGTGTGGAGGGGATGGCCCAGCAGCAGCCCCGGGCCAGAATTCGCTGGCTACACAACCCGTAAACATGAACTGTCGGCCCACAAGGGGTGCCTGTTATGGGGAAGCAGGGTCGTCGTTCCTGAGCCCCTTCGCAAAAGGGTCCTTGCAGCCCTACACGAGACACACCCAGGGGTAGTGAGAATGAAGGCCCTCGCCAGGAGTTATGTATGGTGGCCAGGGATTGACGGAGAGATAGAGACCTGGGTCAAACACTGCCAGGCCTGCCAAGAATCCCGCCCAGATCCCCCAAGGTCCCCAGTGCAGTCCTGGGAGTCCGCCCGAGCACCATGGTCACGCCTGCACATGGACTTCGCGGGCCCCTTCCAGGGGAAAACATTCTTCATAGTGGTGGACTCCTACACCAAATGGCTGGAAGTCGCACTGGTACCATCCACTTCTACGTCCGCAGCCATCCGGGTACTACGCAGGCTGTTTGCAACCCATGGACTCCCTGACACTCTCGTCTCAGACAACGGAACCGCATTTACGTCAGAAGAATTCCAGACCTTCACAGCGCAGAATGCCATCCGCCACATCCGCTCAGCACCATTCCACCCTGCCACCAATGGCCAAGCAGAGCGCATGGTGCGGACCACCAAGGACACCCTACGCCGCATGACGCAAGGGGACTGGGAGTACCGCCTTGCCACATTCCTTCTAGCACAGCACAGCACCCCCAGCTCAACGACTGGCCGGAGCCCCGCTGAACTACTAATGGGCCGGCGCCTCGCAATCAGACTGGACCGCCTCCACCCCGACAGAGCTCAGGATGAGGTAGTGGTGGGTGAAGGCAGGAACCCCCGGACCTTTGTGGCCCAGGATCCAGTGTACGCAAAGAATTTTGGGGCTGGCCCGGCATGGGTACCCGCCACAGTCACCAGGGTGACTGGCCCCGTGTCATACGAGGTGCTAACAGAGGGGGGACAATGCTGGCGCCGCCACTGCGACCAGCTACGGCGACGATTCCCAGGAGAAAACCAGGAGGAGGACAGGTCAGAGGAGTCCCAAGGGAACAGTGGGGCATTGAGACCCGTAGAGCAGGAGGGGCCGGCAGGGGAGGCAGAATCAGTAAATACTGAGAGGACCCGCGAGGCCGAAAGGGCACCGGAACCAGAGCCACGACAGAGCGAGCTGGTTGCGCCAGACCAAACAGCCCCATCACAACCAGCAGCCTTGGAACACGAGCCAGAACCAGAACCCCTGACCAGGGAACAGCCCAGGCCGCAACGCACACGTAGGCGGCCAGCGTACCTTGAGGACTATGGATGCAACCTCCCAGGCAGGACTGGAACTTAGAGGGGAGGGGTGTTATGTACTGAGTTGAATAGGATCCAAACTGCAGCAGTCTGATTGGTCCTAGAACAATAGGATTGAGATTGCAGCAGTCTGACTGGTCCCAGAACAATAGGATTGAGATTGCAGCAGTCTGATTGGTCTGCAGGAGCCACCCAATCCAGCTCCAGGTGGAATTGAATCCGCACTCTGATTGGCATACAGGAGTATCCCGGAATTAGCCAATCACGTGGGGCCCATTGTGTAAATAGTGTATATAAAGCAAACGTTTTGGGGGAACTACATTCCTCACTACTATGAGCTGAATAAAGAGCATGAAAATCACACTGGACTCCGAGTATCTTTCAGTCACCCAGCAGCTGCATGTGGAGAAGCAAGGACGCGAACCCGGTTCACCAGATTAAAAGTCTACCACTCTTAACCACTACACCACACTGGCTTTCTTTTACCTGCAACAACCCAGTTCAGCAGTCAGTGCCACCCCTTTGGCTGGTTGTAGGAAGCCAGGCAGGTGGGGGCTATCTGAGGGCAGACTGAGTTTGCAGAACCAGTGCCCCATTCTCCCCAAGTCTCCAGCCTACACTGAGCAGGGGCCTTTCCTGGACCTACCTGGAGACGTCAGAGATTGATTCAGTCCTCCCAAGTCTTTTAATCCAAACCTACAGATGTATATGCATATATCTATTGCACTGCCATGGCCCTGTTCTATGAATCAGGCTGCTGGTTCCTCCAGCGGTAATAGATCTTCTTTACTACCCTTTTAAATAATGTCTCCTTTTTTCCCTTTTTCCTTTCCGCACAGATCCTGAATAGATAAGCGAAGCTTGGAGTAAAATACCAGAATTTGCCACTCCAATAACTTGACTTATTTCCTCATTATTATACATCAGGACCCATGGAACCCTCAACCATTAATGGAGGACCTTTTATGACATGATAAAAATGGGAACAATGTGGGGAGAGAGCTTTGCCTTACTTTTCTGCCATGGAAATTGCTGATGAGCAAAAGCTCATTTCTCAAATGATATCACCTATCATGGGATTTTAACTAATATCATCTATTTATCTATATTGTTGTTTACAAGTGGAAACATGGGCTGGAGAGGGCGGGGAGAGGAAGAGTTATTATCCTGGCAGAATGTCTACAGTGGGAGATCCAAGGTAATAATCTGGACAATCAATGGCCTCCGGGGAATGATTTCTTGCAAAGCCGAGTCGACTACCCTGGAAGGTAAAAAACGTTCCTCTCCACTTTCTGCTGAGTTAGAAAGTTGTTACTTTGGAAGGCTGCCTCGTAAAATTTAAATATCATGAGCTTCCTTGACATTGTGATTCATGATGCAAATAATGGCACCATTAAAGGAGAGTGGAAGCAGTTAGCCCAGTCGCTTGCAAAAGCTGAGAATTAGAGTTCCTTGAAATATGACCGCCAGACTCCGATGCAAATGTATCCCCTTCACTCTGGCTGAGTGCAAATGGAGGACAGAGGAGATGAGAGAAGCCTTTGTTAGCAAATTATAAAGCATTACCAGGGCTACAGAGAGATAAACTTGACAAGGGGTGCGGGGATGGCTAATTCAGCAGGATTAAGAATGCTAATGCCATATTTCTCAGTTTGGAGCGGATTGCTAAAATATAGATATTTAAAAAGATCCCGGAGACCCATTACACCGGCTTGCCTGAGGCGGTGTGAGAAATTGAGATTGCGCCAAGCTAGAAGTTTCTACCGAGGTCACCGTGTAAACAGTTAATGAAGCAGAGACACTCGGGGGATTCATTGGCTGAACATTTTGAGATGTGTTCTCTATAAATGTTCAATTGGCAGTTGCAAAATTACCTTGGTGATGCTCTGAAAGGAACGGTGGACATCTTATCCCCTTTCCCAGCATTATACGGGGTGTTCGGAATTAATTTCTTCATTTTCGAAGGCAGTGTAACAGTTTGACTGGAGCTTCTAATAAATGCTAGAAAGTTAAAAGGGAAGTTGTGTGTGGCAGGGACAGAGAATGGCTGGAGGTCAGAAACACCTCCGCACAATCTGGGAGTGTAGATGGGGGTTATTGCAACACTTCAGCCAGCATTTTTATCGCTAAATTTACCTTGTAATTTAGCTAGCATTAAAATGCACCCCACAGTACCATCTGCAAAAACCCAGTTTAGGTGAATTGCTTGGGTGTAAGCCAATTTGTAACCTATTCCTGCAATATGAAGTTCTCTTGCTGGGCAGCCTAATGGCTGCAGCTAAAGCACAGGGGCACACAACCCATCGCCACAGGTGAGCCTTCTGTCCTCTACCCTGCCCTCCTGCACCTAGGATAAAATGCAGCTATGATTAATTGGACTTCCCTCGATAGTCCCATTAAGTTCCTAAACTTCCCAGCCATATCCCTTCCACCCCACAAGGAAGATGGATCCAATATTTTTGCCCAGGACTAGCGAATGGTGATGCCTCACATCAAGCTCTGTTTCTTTCCTTCAAAGTGCCTTCTTTGCTAAAATGTGAAACATCATTATGTTTGACTTGAGGATACACTGTCAATTGGAACATCGGCCATACTTGATTTCTCCAACCGATTGTCCTCCTGATGTTTTAGACTCCCGCTCCCATCACCCCTGACCGTTGGCCCTGCTAACTGGGGCTGATGGGAGTTGTAGTGGCCAACAGGTAACCTAGAAGAAGACCAGACAGGACCTGAGTAATCAGCAGCCTCCACACTTGTGGGTCCCAGCAACTGGTATTCAGAGACATCTTACTTCTGACAGCAGAAGTAGAACATAGCCATGGTCGCTATTAGCTACTGATAGTCCTCTTCTCCATTAAATTTTCTAATCCTCTTTTACAGCCATCCAAATTGGTGGCTGGCCATCACTACATACGGTGGTAGTGAATGCCGTAGCTTAACTAACTATGCACTGTGAAGAAAAACTCCTTATTGTCTGTCCTGAATCTTTCAACACTCAGCTTCACTGAATATTCCCAAGTTCCAGTATAACCTTCTATTCCATTTCTTCCAAACCATGATAATGTTATAAAACTCTGTCACATCCCACCACATACATACATACATACATACATACATACATACATACATACATAGGTACTTGTTGTTGTTCAGTTCTTCAGTCGTGTCCGACTCTTCATGACCCCATGGACCAGAGCATGCCAGGCACGCCTATCTTTCACTGCCTCCTGCAGTTTGGCCAAACTCATGCTAGTCGCTTCGAGAACACTGTCCAACCATCTCATCCTCTGTCGTCCCCTTCTCCTTGTGCCCTCCATCTTTCCCAACATCAGGGTCTTTTCTAGGGAGTCTTCTCTTCTCATGAGGTGGCCAAAGTACTGGAGCCTCAACTTCAGGATCTGTCCTTCCAGTGAGCACTCAGGGCTGATTTCTTTAAGGATGGATAAGTTTGATCTTTTTGCAGTCCATGGGACTCTCAAGAGTCTCCTCCAGCACCATAATTCAAAAGCATCAATTCTTCGGCGATCAGTACTACCCTTCTTCCAATACTCCACATTTGGTCCCCAGCCTGCATTCAGCTCTCACCTGTGTCTCCCAGAAGCTGTCAGCATGTGACAGTGGCCACACCCTGGGAAATGGCTATGACTAGTTGACTGAGGCAGGTGAGGATAGCTGACAGTTCTCAAACCCACAGTGACTTCCTTTCATGCAAAAACAGACTCTGGTGGATTGAACAAGACGACGGTCAAGAAGGCAGCTTCTACATGTGCTGCAGAGAGACATGAGGGGCAGGTGCAGGCTCATCAGCCTGAGAAAGTAGATCATCTAGGAGACTTTACCTGGTGCGTGCATTTCTGCACCTATTATTCGAATGGAGAATTGCATTGCAACATTCAGAGAAGTATTGATTTTGAAAGGTAACTATGATTCAGTTTGCATAGTGCTTGGGTGAGTGTGAAATAGTTAGGATCACCTTTAAGTGTGAACTGGATCAAATTTATCTACTTCTAGCTTGCTGGTTGTGGATGCCGAGATGACTGCCGTTTATAGTCTCCCTTTGTCCAACTGAGCACAGTAAGTGTATTTGCATCGATACATTCCAAGCTATTGGGTCAACTCTATGACACAGTCACATCTCTCTCTTTTTTAGAGCAAAACGTAGAACTTCAAGCTGCTTCTGAGGAAACCAGTCCTCCTTCCATGGGCAAGAAAGTGGACTCCACAAAGGACAGCAAAATGAAAAACCGTGGATCCTAAATTTATCTTGACAGGTTAGCTAATGAAGGAAAACTGTTTACATGTTGTTGTTCTTCCAAGGCTTGGATGATTAGATCCTATAAATTATGCAGGACACCATTAATAAATTTCATTAGGCATCGTATTAGGCTGTCCTCCATCCAAGTACCAGCATCTGATTAATTACACAGTGAACACTGAAGAGCTGACATAGCTAAAGAATGGGGATTTGTGTGAAAGCCCCATTGGATCCAGTCTTCATTAATGCGATGGCAGAAGTGTTCAGGATAACAAATCACTGTTGGATAGGACAGATCAGAAGTCATTAAAGTTTCAGCATTTTATGAATTTAATCTTTTATTTGGGGAGGTGAATGCCAGAGACGTTCATCTGGTAATGACACCTCAGGTTTTTCTACCCCTTCATCTGAGCAGATCTGCTGGCAGCAGTGCCATGGGGGAAATAACAAAAAATAAAATAAAATAAGAAATATTTTAATGAGACTTCCATGGCTTGAGAACAGAGCATTCAGCTCTCGTGTGTCTTACAACCTCTCCAGTTCTTCATTGATGGACTCGTTTTTCTTGTTTGAAGGTGTACGGCATGGGCCAGAAACTGGACCTGGCTGGTCCAATGCATGGACCTTTTCACAACTGCCAATCAGCTACCTGCAATCCCTGTTTTGACCCAGCCTCAACTTTGTCTCTTCCTCACATTTTTGAACTCTGTCTTTCCAGGCATCTGAATGCACAGCTGACTGGACGTCCCACTGAGTGACAGCTGCACATCTTGGCATGTTTATAAATGAGTGTTCACATGCACATTGAAAGCAATGGACATCTGTACCTCCAGTTCATGGAAACAAGGTGATCAGAGATAAAGAGGGGTTTTGTTTTTGTTGTGTGTGTGTGTGTGTGCAAGCAAGACTACTGGGCATAAAAACTAAACCCTATGAAAATAAAAGAGAGATTTATTGCACATTCCCTAGGGTTATCTCATTGCTTCAGCAAACCTAATAGATGGGTTAGGCTGGGACAGAAAGTCTGGCCCAAATCCACTTAATTTGTTTATTTGTTTTATAATGTATAATAATAATAATAATAATAATAATAATAATTAATATTTGTACCCCGCCCATCCGGCTGGGTTTCCCCAGCCACTCTGGGCAGCTTCCAACAAAGATTAAAATACATTAAAATGTCACACATTAAAAACTTCCCTAAACAGGGCTGGCTGCCTTCAGATGTTTTCTAAATGTCAGGTAGTTGTTTATCTCTTTGACCTCTGATGGGAGGGTGCCACTGCCAAGAAGGCCCTCTGCCTGGTTCCCTGTAGCTTTGCTTCTCACAGTGAGGGAACTGCCAGAAGGCCCTCGGCGCTGGACCTCAGTGTCCAGGCAGAATGATGGGGGTGGAGACGCTCCTTAACACCATTGGTGCCGAAGAGGGGTGCAATGATTTCCATGCTGAAATGCAAGAACATGCATCAGGACTGGCATTCCGCCGGCTCCTAAAGACACATCCATCTAGGCAAGTATTCTCCCGAACTGAACTTCTGATCTTGTTTCTTTAACTGTTTTAAACTGCTTTAATTGCCATGCTTTTTAACTGGGTTGTTTCACTGTATATTTTAATGCAAGGATGTTTTAATGCCCTGGTGAAAATTTTATAGTGAATTTTTATGATGCAATTGGTTTTATAACTTTAAACCACTTACTTGAAGCCATTTTGGCAAATAAGCAGCATATAAAGAAATACATAATTTGGATACAGCATAGGATAAGTTAAAACTAACTGTTTAATCAGAAAAAACTCACTTAAAACACCTGTTGAAGTTTTAAAAGTCTTCACCAGTTGCTAAATGTTCAACTGGGAGGGGGCTCATCTGGTCTCAGCCCCAGGAGATAGTTCCTGAGTACAAGGCTCCTGATGGAAATGAGTCATGTGATCTGACCCACAGCAGGCCACTGACAGCAGTTCTTCCAATGATCTCAGTATTTGGGCAAGAAATATTAGGAATCAGGCAGTCCTTAAAGAATCCTGGAGTGAAGTTTGTTAAGGGTCTTGTAAATTAATAAAAGAACTTTGAACTTGACCCAGTAACATCTGGGAAGCCAGTGAAAGCTGTATCAGAATTATGTTCCAATAAGATTCATGGCTGAGCAGGAATTCTTCAACCAAGGTACCCTGGATCCAAATCCAAAATTCATTCCACTCTGCTTCCGTACATGAATTTGGAAAGGTACCTGTCTGTATCACAGATGAACAATTTTCTCTGATATGTTCTAACACCTGCTGCTTCTGAATGGGCAGCCCTTATTGTGCTTTCATGTCTCTGTTGGGGCCAATGTAATTTCCTGTTTTCAGGTTCTGCACTTTATGTACAAAGGCGAGTTTGTGAAATTTATTTCCTCATGCTGACTGACCTAGTTCTTACAGCTTTCCTGGCCAGGCATATGATGAAACTACATCCAAATTCCCTTCCTTTTTCTTTCTTGCATTCCAAGGTGTCTTTTTTTTTAAAACGTCTCCAAAAATGACATCTCAAAATAAAAAGAGAGAGAAATGGCATTGCTAGGAGCAGAAAAACAAACATATCCTTAAACAACCAAAAATATAAGCCAGGATGGAAATATTTAGAATTTCATAATCAAAAATATTGCTTGGTTTTAATTATTGTTCTATGATTTGGTCAGCAGATTATAGCAAGGGTAAAGAACCTCATGTTCAGAGATTGGATGTGGCTCCTGGTCTCTCACTCTGGCCCTCAAAACTTTCCCCAGACCACACCCCTCTTCCCAAGCCACACCCTTCACTGGTCCTGCTTTGCAACATCCTCAAGTGTTTTTGCCTGCCTGGAATTTGTCCTTGAACTCTAATAATGCCTGGATGGGGTTAAAACAAAATAAAAAATAAAAAAAAATCTTTCCAGTAGCACCTTTAGAGACCAACTAAGTTTGTTCTTGGTATGAGCTTTCGTGTGCATGCACACTTCTTCAGAAACACTGAAACAGAAGTCACCAGACCCTTAAATATATAGTGTGGGGAGTTGGGGAGGGGTATTACTCAGAAGGGTGGTGGGAATGGGTGATGAGCTGATAGATGTGTTCAGAGGATTGCCATATCCCTGGAACTGATCTGAAGTGTCCTGGTTTGCTTTTCCTTGCAACAGATGGCAGGGGGAGGGATTGAACCTCAGGTGGGCCAGAGATCATCTTCTCCACCCAAGCTCCTTAAGCAGGTGAGAAGGAATGAGCCCATCGGACACCTGGAAACATCCCCTTCACCTAAGGTTTTGATCTTAATTTCCAACCAGTGACATATTTGCTCATTTGTTGTTTAATTGCTTGTTCTAAATGACTGTGGTTAATTGCTTGTTCTAAATGACTGTGGTTAATGCTTAAAATGTCATGCTTATGGATGTCACTGGGGCCTGCTCCCTGTGACATCACTAAAGACCATCCCTAGGTCTCTGATTTGGGCCCTGAAATCTCAAGGCCTGGGATACTCAGAACTGGCATGCTCATGACCCAGAAGCCTCTGACAACTGCTTTTCCAGAGTCCTACAACACTGTTTATCTTTTAAGATCTTGCAAATGAGGTAAACAGCCCGGCCGATGTGTTGTGTCTAGCTCACTGTACAAATTGGAGCGTGTTTACGATGCATCTCATTCCTTCTGAAACAAATGGCTTTATTTATATATAGTGTTGACAAGCCTACAAAGTATTTCACTTTGTGCATCTCAGCTTTGTTGTTGTCAGGAAGAGAAAACCTTGCACAGTTGTAAGCTGGCACACTTTCGCTATACAATTAGGCCCACAACTGAGCAACACAAGTTTGTAAATTGCCTAGGGGTGTTGACATGAGGGGGTGGCAGCTCCAGGAAATACCCATGGAGCCAGAATAAAGCCCTAGGTGGGATCAGAGGGGCATGAGGGCAACACCTTTGCTCTAGCACAGGTGTTAGGGAACCTTTTTTTAGCCTGAGGGCCATGTTTCTTCATGAGGAACTTTCTGAGGGCCGCATACCAGTGAGGGATGGGGTCAGAAGGCAAAGTGGGTGGAGCAATTGATCAGATTTTTTTACCTTTGTATGGTAGTGTACATTCCAGGTACAATTCAGTCGGAAGTTTATAAAGTGAGAGGTACGTCTCCATCCCTCCATCCTGGCATGAAAAAGGAATCCTCACAGTCCATGAACATATCTTCACCTAGGGAAAATCACTCAAGGAAACCACAAAGCAGAGTGATTGAAGGAAATGGCATGGCCTAGATCAGTGTTTCCCAAAGGAGACGATACTGCTTCTTTGGTGGTTCTGGAGCAATCCATGGAGGCACTAGTAGCCTTGGGTGTGTCAGGAGTGTGTGCAGGAGCCGGGCCCTGTGACCAGCAGGTCTTTGCAGGACTGGGGCCCTCTTCAGCTTGTTCTGGAGAGGCAGGGCGCAGCCGCACAGGTGAGACCACTTGGTAACTCGCTGCACCTGGTGGCAAGAGCCGGCAGGGGATATAAGGCCAGCATTTCCCCTTGGCTGTTCGCCACAGCAATGCATTCCCTGCCTCGCTGTGTGCATCCTTGCTTCTTGACCGTCACTTCATGCCTCTTGTTTCTCGACCCTCGGATTGGGACTTCTTACCTCTTGCTTCTCGACCCTCGGACCCCTGCTCTTCGGACTTTTGTTCCTGCCATTGCTTGTAACCCCCGGTCCTGGCATTCCTTGCTGGGACTTTGTTCACCAGCATGCCCGACACCGTGCAAGGGTTTAATGCCGGCAGGGCATAAAGAGAAGGAAATAAGGCCAAAAAATTGAAGAGAAGGTTTGTATATGTTCTGTGTAATGATGCTTATTGCCAGGTTGGGCACCATTGGGCAGCACAGGAAGGCAACAATGCCTCCCTCCCCTGGAGCTTTTAATAAATAATTTTATAATTTCAAGCTTTGTTTCTCAAAGTGACTTAATTACAACAACATCTTTTGTTCCTTACTTTGTTGTAGGATGTTTGTTCAGGTAGAAATAGAGATACATAAAAGAATGCAGATTTGTCACTGCATCTTTCTGTTTGTTTCCACCATTGCAGGGGGTAACAATGCCTCCCCTGGAGCTTTTAATAAATAATTTTATAATTTCAAGCTTCAAAGTGACTTAATTACAACAACATCTTTCCTTACTTTGTTGTAGGATGTAGGTAGAAATAGAGATACATAAAAGAATGCAGATTTGTCACTGCATCTTTCTGTTTGTTTCCAGGGGGTGCTGAGTAAAAGAAGAAATTCTGAAAAGGCGGAGGTTGGCCAAATAAATTTGGGCACCTCTGGCCTAGAGAGTCTTGAGGACCAGCTAAAGAAGTCTTGAAGTCCCCTTGGCCTGAGGTTCCTCATCCACGTTCTAAGACAAGGGTGGGGCACCAGTGGTGCTCCATCCTTTGGACTACATCTGCATGGTGCCATCTTGCAACCCTATCTCAAAGGCACACTGCCTCCAATGGTGAAAGTTCAAGATAGATCTTTATGGAGGAGAATTCATCAGAGTATGATACCAAGACCTCTCTGGGATGTTCTGAATGTGGAAGAGGAAGAGGACACACCTATCCACAGCTGCCTGGTTTAGTTTGTTTGTGCATGTATGAAAAGCAACAAAAACTGAAACTGACATTTTTGAGAACGAGAGAGTCTGTGTGTGCTGAGCTATGACCTGTAAGCTGAAAGCATCTGGGGTCCCTCTCCGGGGATCTGATACGGGTCACTGGATTTGCTGCTTTGCAGGAGCTCTGTCCTCTCTCACCACACGTGCCTATGTTCAACTTGCAGAAACCAATTACTGCATAGACACCAGGAGTCTCCAGTGATCTCGTCCCTTGCCAGGAAAGCAAGCCCAGGTGAGCTCTGCCCTTGGAACTTCTCACCATTTGAGGGAAGTGGAGCAGGGACATAACAACAGTCTGCTTTGCCTGTGGGAATTCTTCAAAGCTCTCTCTCTCTCTCACTCTCAGAAAGGCTAACTGAAATCTGAATCCCTCCGAAGAAAACGAGTGCTTGAATTGGATTTCTGGGTTTGTAGAGTACTATTTATTTCAGCTCTGGCATATGACTAGGGGCACCTGAAATGTCACACTGCCATATTCAATTCCCTTTGTTACGTCCTTAGGTCTTCCTGGATGTTTAGAGAGAGTGACAGTGCTTGGCCATTTGCCTTTTCCCCTGCATGCTTCAACTTGACAGCTGTTAACTGCAAGGAGGCTTTGATGGTGTTTTTCCTGTCCCTTTTGTTTTCGAGAACGCTTTCTTCCTCTCTTGTTTTTTTCATACCAAAGCTCTCTTTCTGTCACCCCCTTGAAAGCTCAGAGGGAGGCGGGAGCTCCACTCGAAATTAATCGGCCCAACTTCTGATACTTTATTAATTCTCTGAGATTTTGCCTTCTTCCCAAAGCAAATAACCTAGAAAACTTGTAGAGTCCTTACTGAGAATATACCCACAATTGTAGGGCTTCCTCCTCTGATGGAATGATTGAGGAACTCCATGTATGTTCTTTGTGTCATCTCACCAGGCTTTGCCTAGAGCCAAATTAAAATCTGACGTTCCCTCCTCGGGTGAAAGTGGAAGATCTTCAAGGGCAACCATAAAAGAAAGAAGTTCAGCAGGAACCCAGGAAGCTCATGCAATGCCACCCCCCATGGAAGGGGGGAGTGGACTTCCAAAAAAAACCTCATAAATGCACATAAATAAAATACAGCAGACACAAAATTAAAAGACGCCTGCTTCTTGGGAGAAAAGCAATGACAAACCTAGACAGCATCTTAAAAAGCAGAGACATCACCTTGCCAACAAAGGTCCGTATAGTTAAAGCTATGGTTTTCCCAGTAGTGATGTATGGAAGTGAGAGCTGGACCATAAAGAAGGCTGATCGCCAAAGAATTGATGCTTTTGAATTATGGTGCTGGAGGAGACTCTTGAGAGTCCCATGGACTGCAAAAAGATCAAACTTATCCATCCTTAAAGAAATCAGCCCTGAGTGCTCACTGGAAGGACAGATCCTGAAGCTGAGGCTCCAGTACTTTGGCCACCTCATGAGAAGAGAAGACTCCCTGGAAAAGACCCTGATGTTGGGAAAGATGGAGGGCACAAGGAGAAGGGGACGACAGAGGACGAGATGGTTGGACAGTGTTCTCGAGGCTACCAACATGAGTCTGACAAAACTGCAGGAGGCAGTGGAAGACAGGAGGGCCTGGTGTGCTCTGGTCCATGGGGTCACAAAGAGTAGGACACGACTAAATGACTAAACAACAAAAAAACTCAATAATATAAACACACATAATTAAATTACATGATTGATTGAATAATTGTATCAAAACATGTTTGCATTCCCTATTCAGAAATAATGCCTGAATATGTCTTCTTTTCTCCCCTATAAAGACTAAGGAGCAGCAAATAGCAGAAAGACTGAGCGGCACACAAAAAAAAGGCCTTCAAGTTCTCACCCCTTAAGGCTTCCGTATTCTTGAGAATGCTGAGCCATTTTAACTTCCAATGGTTCCCAGTTCAGTTCAATGAAACCACAATTCTGATGCTACACCGAAAGACAGGGTAGCATCCAAACTGGTTCAGGAACACCCAGATCTTATGGAGGAAGCCTCCAAGACTTCTCCTGCTTTCACTCAGCTTTCCCTGCCACCATCACCCTGCTTCCCAGGAGAAAGTTTGCTCCTGCGGGTGGGGAGCCAATTCACAAGGAAATGTGGCTGGCAGTGAAGAAGAAGAAGAGTTTGGATTTGATATCCCGCTTTTCACTACCCGAAGGAGTCTCAAAGCGGCTAACATTCTCCTTTCCCTTCCTCCCCCACAACAAACACTCTGTGAGGTGAGTGGGGCTGAGAGACTTCAGAGAAGTGTGACTAGCCCAAGGTCACCCAGCAGCTGCATGTGGAGGAGTGGGACGCGAACCCGGTTCACCAGATTACAAGTCCACCGCTCTTAACCACTACACCACACTGAACCCTTTATGAATCAAAGCGAAACTTCAAAAAATGGTTTTGAATTCCCCCCACCCCAGTTCCAAAATTCACCTAAATCAACTTGTTGCTGTCTTTATCCCTAGGATGTACTTCTGCTTTCCTCCCTAGCAGAGTGAAGGGGGTACAAAAACAAGGCGATTTTGGCTCACACCCGACTCCTTTTATTTTCTTTCTAGCAGAGCAATCAAGCTCTACATCATATCTCAGCTTGGCAAGCAAGCTAGGGGATGAGTAGCAAGATACTGTTCCTCCAAGCACGGGAGAGATGCCAATATAATTACTCTCATCTCAAGTCCCCCCACCCCACACCCATGTGGCAGCTGTGGGAGACCAGAATGCAGATGCCAGCGATGGCGATATGAAGGGGAAGAGGAAAGCTGGTGCCAAGGGCTTCTGTTGCTGTGCCAGAGCCACAGAAGGCACCCAACTTTGTAACCACGAATGCAATTTGAATCTGAACACCTGATAGCTAGTATTCAGTCAAGCAGCAACTCCCTTTGGGCAGATCTAACAGCAACAGCAATATCCGATCACCTCCCTTTAATTGCTGGCAGCAGTCTCTGAATACTGGGGCGAAGGAGGCTGCCAAAACCTGGTTAATGTCCTTTTCACATGTACTACTAGTAAGGGACATGGGTGGCGCTGTGTTCTAAACCACAGAGCCTAGGGCTTGCTAATCAGAAGGTCGGCGGTTCGAATCCCCACGACGGGGTGAGCTCCTGTTGCTCGGTCCCTGCTCCTGCCCACCTAGCAGTTCGAAAGCACGTCAAAGTGCAAGTAGATAAATAGGTACCGCTCCGGCGGGAAGGTAAATGGTGTTTCCGTGTGCTGCTCTGGGTCCTCCAGAAGCGGCTTAGTCATGCTGGCCACATGACCTGGAAGCTGTATGCCGGCTCCTTCTGCCAATAAAGTGAGATGAGTGCTGCAACCCCAGAGTCGTCCACGGCTGGACCTAATGGTCAGGGGTCCCTTTACCTTTACTTCTAAGCCAAGTGTCCCCCATCTTATATTTGTGCAGCTGTTTCTTCCTGACCTGAAAGTTGTCCCTACTGAAATTCCTTTTGTTATTTTGGACCCAGTTCTCCAATCTGTTAAGGTCATGCCCTCGAAGTACCAGAGAGGGATGTAGTGTTCAGTTTGGGTTTCTGTGGTTTGCCAGAGACACCGAGTTGACCGCTACAGTGGTCCCTCCAGATACGAATTAAATTTGTTCCGGGGGTCCGTACTTAACCTGAAAAGTCTGTAACTGGAGGTGCCGCTTCTGCGCATGCGCACAGTGCAATAGAGCGCTTCTGCGCATGCATGTGGCATGCAGAGTGCTTCTGCGCATGTGCGCACTGCGAAACCTGGAAGTATACACTTCCGGGTTTGGCACATTCACAACCTGAAAGTTATGTATCCAGAGCGGTACATAACTCGAGGATCCACTGTATTGGGAATGGGCACTGGATAAGCTACTCTCTGATTCAGTGGAGCGCTACCTGTGTTAGTCTGAGAGAGCTGGTGTAATATCACAGCTAAAAGAGCTGGCTTGTGAGCTTGGAAATTGCCAGTTCAGATACTCCTGTAACACAGACACACCCTGCAAAATGGGGGTGACAATAAAACTGATGCAATCTGCTGGGAGGGCCATAGCTCAGTGGTAGCTCAGAAGGTCTCTGGTCAATCCCCAGCATTTCCAGGTACGACTGGGAGAGAAGCTTGCTTGAAACCTTGGACAACCACTGACCATCAGTGTAGACAATTCTGGTCTGGGTGGACCAATAGTCAAACTTTCTGTGTTCTTCTTGCTTTGCAAGGTGGTTATTAGGATTACAGAGATAACGCAACGCATGTGAAAATAAAAAAGTGCATTGAATTAATTGGGGCAAAAGCTTACATGGACCAGTCTCTGCTATCCGATGGATCAAGTTCTGTGCTGATCCCGAATTGCAATGCCTATATGCACCAGCATTGGCAAAGTCCCTGCATTGCAGGGGGGTAGACTACATTACCGTTGGGCTCCCTTCCAACTCTACAGTTCTATATGACCCCTGTTTCAGAGAGAACATTTTGAAAGGATTTTGTTTCTTAAGGATACGCATCCTGGAAGAACATTGCCAGGTCTGGTCTTGTAGCACTGCATGGACAGAGGCAAAAGAGGCATGGACTTGCCAAATTGACACAGTTACAGAAGCCACATAATATAGGGCTGCCATATTCCCAAAAGGGAAACTCCAGACAAAGTTGTAGAGTTGGTTGGTTTTGCTCAGAGTTGTTGGCCCATTCCACATTTGCAAGAAACTGAATTTTCATTTTGGAATTCCCTGCCTATTGGCGTCAGGCAAGCACGTTCACTGCATTTTTGTTTCGATAGGCCTATGCAGGTACTGTACGTAGAATGTTGGCATGTGTTTTAATCAGGTTTTTAGTATATCATTGATTATATATATATATGTGTGTGTGTGTTTTAACTAGTTGGTTTTAACTGTGTTTTACTGGCAAATTCACAGATTTGGTCTTTTTAAAAAACAAACAAACCTGAATTCAGGTTCTTTCCCACAATCAAAGTGGTATATAAATTTAATAAATAAATAAATACACACACACACACACACACACCTTTTAAAGATTTGCTGTGTTGAAATGTAATGGTGAATCCTTCTGTAGACAGAAACTGTATTGGGAAACATCTATTAATAATAATAAGATTGAAGCAATCTCTCCCCTCCCGCCCCACACCACCCCTGCAAATTCTCCGGTCCACCCCCACCCACACCCCGCATTGTGCGTTACCTTTGCTGGTTCACACCACCACAGAGCTGTCAACTTTCCCTTTTTTTGCAATGGGAAACAGCGCTAGAATAAGGGAATTTCCTGCAAAAAAAGGGGAAAGTTGACAGCTATGCACCATCATGATATTTGTTGTTGTTTAGTCGTTTAGTCGCGTCCAACTCTTTGTGACCCCATGGACCAGAGCACGCCAGGCACTCCTGTCTTCCACTGCCTCCCACAGTTTGGTCAGACTCATGTTGGTAGCTTCGAGAACACTGTCCAACCATCTCATCCTCTGTCGTCCCCTTCTCCTTGTGCCCTCAATCTTTCCCAACATCAGGGTCTTTTCCAGGGAGTCTTCTCTTCTCATGAGGTGGCCTCAGCTTCAGGATCTGTCCTTCCAGTGAGCACTCAGGGCTGATTTCCTTCAGAATGGATAGGTTTGATCTTCTTGCAGTCCATGGGACTCTCAAGAGTCTCCTCCAGCACCATAATTCAAAAGCATCAATTCTTTGGCGATCAGCCTTCTTTATGGTCCAGCTCTCACTTCCATACATCACTACTGGGAAAACCATAGCTTTAACTATACGGACCTTTGTTGGCAAGGTGATGTCTCTGCTTTTTAAGATGCTGTCTAGGTTTGTCATTGCTTTTCTCCCAAGAAGCAGGTGTCTTTTAATTTTGTGACTGCTGTCACCATCTGCAGTGATCATGGAGCCCAAGAAAGTAAAATCTCTCACTGCCTCCATTTCTTCCCCTTCTATTTGCCAGGAGGTGATGGGACCAGTGGCCATGATCTTAGTTTTTTTGATGTTGAGCTTCAGACCATATTTTGCGCTCTCCTCTTTCACCCTCATTAAAAGGTTCTTTAATTCCTCCTCACTTTCTGCCATCAAGGTTGTGTCATCAGCATATCTGAGGTTGTTGATATTTCTTCCGGCAATCTTAATTCCGGCTTGGGATTCATCCAGTCCAGCCTTTCGCATGATGAATTCTGCATATAAGTTAAATAAGCAGGGAGACAATATACAGCCTTGTCATACTCCTTTCCCAATTTTGAACCAATCAGTTGTTCCATATCCAGTTCTAAGTGTAGCTTCTTGTCCCACATAGAGATTTCTCAGGAGACAAATGATTTAGCAAAAGCATAATAATGTTGGCTCAAAGCCATTTTTTAGCGATCACTAAAGCACCAGTCAATCCCCCCCCCTTTGGAAATCCTCCTCACATTGAGGATGGTGCCATTTTGAGGGTGTTTATCCCTCTCACAATGGGTGGAAAAAACCCGACACTTAAGCACAGGGTGTCTTTGATCTGCTGGAAACAGGCCGCCATAATGGAGAGTGTTAGCTGTAATAAATAGATTCAAGTGCCTTCCATTCTCCTTAACTGTGTTATCATTTTGTTTCTCCACTCACAAAGAAGGTTTTCATCCTACAAGGCCAAAGTGCACCCTGTTATTGATGGCTCAAGTATTTACTCTTCACAATGATAGGAATGGAAACGTATTTTTCTCTCTCCCAGCAGGGGGGAGTTGTGGACAGTGGAGAAGGAGGGGGACATCTGGAAGGGGCTGTGTGAAATAACGACTCCGGTGAATGAAAATGTTTTCCCCTCTCCCCCTCTCACTCTTATTTTAACCACCTGTAAGGTATTTTGTGTAGGGAATGCTATCCAGGAAAGTTGTGGTGGAGGCTGAAAGCAGTGTGGCTTAAAGCAAGGGTAGGGAGGCTCAGACCCAGAGGCCAAATGTGGCCCTCAAGTGCTCTTTGCCTGGCCCTCAGGATGCTCCCCAGGCCAAGCCCCATACCAGCTCTGTTTGATACCCCTCTTCAGTGCTTTCGTCTCTCCAGAATGTTTCCTTGAACTCCCGACAAATGCCGATTGCTTCCCTAGATGGAGAATGGAGAAGGGTATTTGACTGTGTGTAGAAGGTGTACCAAAGTAAAAATGTACATTAATTGTGGTGTGTGTGGTGTGTTAGGGGAATTGTAGTACCTCTGGTGAGGGACATGTTGTGTTTCGTCTGGGGTAGTCTGTCCACCTTAGGTCCCCACCTGCACTCAGCTCTCATTTGTGGCTCCTAGAAGCTTTCAGCATGCGACAGCAGCCACACCCCAGGAATGGCTTCAGCTAGCTTGCTAAACCTGGTGAGCGTAGCCGATGGTTCTCAAACCCTCCGCAAGGTAGGGACTTCCCCTGCATGCAAAGAAGGCTCCGGCAGATTGAGCAGGTGAGACCAAGATTGGGTCCAATGGTCAAGAAGGTGGTTTCTACATGTGCTGTAGAGGGAAGTGAGGGGCAGGTGGGGCTCACCAACCTAGGAAGGTAGCCCATCTAGCAGAAGGAAAACTCTGATCCTAAACCTCCACTGCCTTGTGGTATAGTCATGAAGAAAAGTCATAAAACCTGCACAAATCTGGAATGGATTTCCCACCCGGAAGCCTATGTCCCCACTGTGGAAGGACGTGAGGATCCAGAATTGGCCTCCACAGTCACTTAAGGACTCACTGTTAAAACCATGTTTATGGGAGACAATCTTACTTGGCTACAATAATCACCAAAGAAGAAGGAGGAGGAGGAGGAGTCCCTAAGATGGTTGGATGGCCGCCTTGTATGCCTCCTTCTGGCAACTCCTGAAAGAAGAAGAAGAAGAAGAGTTTGGATTTGATATCCCGCTTTTCACTACCCGAAGGAGTATGGCACCAAACATATTGCGGAGACGCGAACCCGGTTCCCCAGATAACGAGTCTACCGCTCTTAACCACTACACCACACTGGCTCCAATATGGCACCAATATGGCACCAAACATATTGCTCTGCTTTCCTTTGGACCACATCACTGAGGCTGAGAGAGATGTCTTGTCTTCTGGGCAGCACAGGACCTTCATACAGGCTGCCCAGGCCTGCGCCCCAGGGAAGTCACTTCAATGCAGATAATGCAGTGGTTTGACCCCCAGAGATGCACCCCATTGTCTCTCAAGACAAACAGATGCCAACAGCAATGGACTAAAACTAGGCTGAAAACCAGAAGCCCTTCTCCATGGGGTTCTTCCTGCTGCCTTTGGAGACAGAGCCTTTTCTGTGGTGGGGCCCAATAAGGGCCCTGGAAGGGTCTGTGAAGGAGGCTCAAGAGGGTTCAACATGAAATTCAAATGGGATCCCAACTGAAACCAAGAATACATTGTCCTTGAATATAGAATGGCAGAAGAGCTTGTACCTTACCATTAGGGCCTCCTCACTCTCAAGTTCAGGTTCTCAACTCTGTCTCCATATATTAGCTCTTGGCTTAGCTCAGCTCAGTTCCTTCTTCCACAGGAAAGCTCTTCTCACAAGACACAGCAAAAAAAGCCAGTGCAGTTGGTTGCTGGATCCCAGAAAATGCTGGTGAATTTTGAAATAAAAGAATGAATCACGAACGGATGTGGAAATGTGGAGAACTGAACATAAGAATTTTCTTTTCTTTTTCTTTTCTTTTCTCAAGAGAAGCTGAGAAAAATCAAAATGGGCATATTCACCCACACTTATTACCTGGGGAGCAGCCAAAGAGAGATTTCAACCAGGGGCTTCCAGAGTTGTGGCTCAATGTCTTCAAGATGCCAACTCTCAAATACATATAATCCTTCCATAGCTCTTTGTGGTGTTGTGTGTGTGTGTGTGTGTGTGTGATAGCTGTCAATCCTCCCTGCTGTTCCCCAATGCTATAATAAAGGAATTTCCCACAAAAAAGGGAAAGGTTGACAGCTATGGTGTGTGTGTGTGGGTGTGTGTGTGTGTGTGTTGAAGAAATAGTGGAAATTGAGAGTGATTGTTGAAAATGTTGACTGAATGAATGGTGGCTCCAGGTCTTTTCTTTGAAATTCGTTGCGCGAGGAAACAACAAAATCATGTTAGGATGGGAGCCCACAATCCCCACATGCAAAAAGTCTTTTCCATTTGTGTGTGGTTTATGAGTGTATGCTTGCTTCCTACTTTCCCAGAGCTCTGCCTTCTCTTCATCAGCCTCCATTTCTCTGATCCATGATTGCAAATTAAGAACTCGAGTAACACAGATGTATCCCCCCCTTCTTCTTCTTTGTTTTTCCATGTCTGAGAAGTGAGCCAGGCCTCTGACTGTTTTCCCCTCCATGAAACGAGACCAAAGTAATCAGCGCGAATTGAACGTGGAAGGGTTATGAGTCATCTGTTGTAAATTTGGCCGTGTGGGTGTGTTTAAGGATGAGAGGAGGAGGGGAAAAGAAAAGAAACGTCTGAAGATTTTTAAAACTATAGGAAAGCAAAGGAAGATTAACGGAGCTCTGGAAGAGACCAAATAAGACTTCCGCAAACTGATTTGCCTTTCTAACTGCGATTTAGGAGAGTGACACATAATTTGTTCCAAACATTGTGGATGTCTCTGACACAATGGAGTCTGACAGCTTGCATAACCTCCTCTTTCGGCTCTCATCTCATTTATTCCGTTTGAAGTTGACTCCCGACAAGAGGGAAGCACAGAATTAATATTCCCTCGGATCCTCTCGGTCTCCAGAGGGACAGGCAACAGCTATTCGGGGAAACAATAAGCCCTTTAAACATGACAGGGGAACGAGGACCTTAGGTGGTAATGGAAAGTAACCATTATTAAATGAAGGAGGGGTTGGGGGAGAATCACACGACTTTGATTTGTCTCCCCGCCACCCCTTAGCAGAAAAAAAACCCACAGAGAGATGAACAACTCTCTCCAGTTCAGCAGGCACATTTTTAAGGACCTTGGACAGCTTGCGGTTAAAATCCGTAGGGCAGCTCCCATCACCTCCCTCCTCTCCTACAATTTCCACATTTGGAGAGGGCATTGCTGTGAATTATATTGGTTTTGACTTTGACATGCTCCCCTTGTTTGATCTGTTTCCTTTTCCATTTAAGGAGGAGGGGCGGTTACAGTATCAGGAAAGGGAATTCCCATCACATCTGATAATGTGGAAGGTCAAATTTAATTATCTCAATTTGCATTTTAAATGCACACAGTACTTTTCCCCCTCCTTGTCAGCCATGGGGGTGGGTGGGTTGGAGGGAGGAAGGCACCATCAGAGCGTCACAGCGACATTCTGCCATGAGTGGGGGAGATTTTTTTTTAAATTTGCTGTTGTTGTTTGCTGACAAAATATTAGCTTTTCCCTTGGCATTGACAGTGGGAGAAGACCACTCACAGTCTCCTAGCTATTTATGATGGCCAGGCGGAGAGGGGAGTTGGGAACTTGCTTGGAGATTTAGGTACAAGAAACTGATGATGGTTCTTCTCTTCTTATTTCATAGAATCAAAGAAATGTAGAGTTGGAAGGGACCATGAGGGTCATCTAGTCCAACCCCCTAGCAATGCAGCTATGTTTTGCCCAACATGGGGCTCAAAACTATGATTTATTGGTTTATTGATTGATGCAAATTGGATCAGCTAGAAGGTGATCATTATTGGAACCACAGCATGTGTCGAGGGGGGAATTTAACCTCCTCCCCCCTGCAGTGGTCTGTGAACAATCCTTCATCTGGAGCCATAACAACAACAACAACAACAACAACAACAACAACAACAACAACAACAACAACAACAATTTATTATTTATACCCCACCCATCTGGCTGGGCTTCCCCAGCCACTCTTGGCAGTTCCCAACATAATATTGATAATAATGATAATAATGATAATGAAGCAATAAAAAAATCAAACATTAAAAACTTCCCTAAACAGGGCTGCGTACAGATGTCTTCTAAAAGTCAAATAGTTGTTCCATCAATTTGACATCTGGTGGGAGGGTGTTCCACAGGGTGGCCGCCACTACCGAGAAGGCCCTCTGCCTGGTTCCCTGTAACCTCACTTCTCACAGTGAGGGAACTGCCAGAAGGCCCTCGGAGCTGGACCTCAGTGTCCGGGATGAATGATGGGGGTGGAGACACTCCTTCAGGTTTACATTAAGATGAAATCTCCTGTTGGCACCAATCCCCAGTTCACCATTAAAGTCCCTGGGTGCTCTCATTTCCCTCACTGAGGAGTCAGATTGCTAGACTCTCCATAATTCTAGAGGTTGTTTATACTTCTCTGCGTAAGGTTGGAGCTGGGACTATTGTCTAGGCATTGTGTCTTCCATCTTGAACATAAGAATATAAGAAGAATTGCACTGGATCAGGCCAAAGGCTCATCTAGTCCGCTTCATGCTCTCATGGTGGCCAACCAGATGTCCTATTGGAATCTCAAAAGCAGGACATGAGCAAAACAGCCTCTCCTCACTTGTCATTGCCAGAAACTGCCATCCAGTAAGACTGCATGATATATTGGTATATCGTCCAAAACCAGATAGAAGTCCATATTGTGATATGAAACTATATCGTGGTTTCATAATATTTGACCTGGCAATATATTGCAAATCATGATGTGTGTTAGGACTAGGCGATATTTTGCCCCAAACTGGTTTGAAGTCCAAATTGTCATATTGGTTTCGTAGTTTTTGACCTGGCAATAGATCGTGAATCATGACGCGTGTGTATGCTGGCTATGCAAAAATGACGAGGTGGGGGAAACAGCGAAGCCAGCCAATGCTTCTCTCGATTCCTGCAGCCCCTAGTAACTCTGACAGCTCAGCTCTCCCTGCCTACACAAGGGCAGGCGCTGGTGAAAAGCACGATGCGTGAAAATCCATTAAGCCAATGCCTCTCCATAGCTCCAGACATCGAGATATATTGATATATCGCGATGCTTAGCTGGTGATATATCACAATGTTGAAAACTGGATGTCGCCCAGCCCTATTGCCCAGAAGCGTACTGCTTCTTGCTGAAGTTGGGCGAAAGATCGGCAAAGGGATTGTCTATTATTTCAACTCTCTTTTCCATGCACACATAAACAGCTATTTAACACAATTGTCATGGAAATGGGAAATTTCCAGCAGAAGAATATAGTTACTTTGCTGATTATATGCTGATAAAAATTAATGAAGTGCCCCAATAAAGGATGCATGCCATTACAGAATTATTAAAACCTTATAACTGCTCACTAATTAGCATTCGTAATGAAAATTAATGTGACTAAAAATGTTACCCAGCAGCAAGAAAATGAGCAGTGACATAAAATAATAATAATCATAGCATTAATAACATCTATTTTATTAGATAAATTGAACTTTCGGGAAATGGAAGAAATGGAAGGATCGTTATTACCCAGACTAAACCCGGCGAAAAATTATTATGCCAACGGCGCAGAAACAAATGGTGTTTCAGGTACTTCCGATTAGATGCGCCACTGGAAGTTGGAAGGACCACAACTGGTTGACACAACACCAGTGTGGTGTAGTGGTTAAGAGCGGTAGACTTGTAATCTGGTGAACCGGGTGCGTCTCCGCTCCTCCACATGGTGCTGGGTGACCTTGGGCTAGTCACACTTCTCTGAAGTCTCTCAGCCCCACTCACCTCACAGAGTGTTTGTTGTGGGGGAGGAAGGGAAAGGAGAATGTTAGCCACTTTGAGACTCCTTCAGGTAGTGATAAAGCGGGATATCAAATCCAAACTCTCCTTCTTCTTCTTCTTCTTCTTCTTCTTCTTCTTCTTCTTCTTCTTCTGCTGTCCACGCAGAAGGTCCCAGCTTCAGTCCCTGGCACCTCCAAGTACGCCTGGGAAAGTTCTATTGCCTGACACCCTGGAGAGCTCAAAGACACATACCTTCATGTCCTGCCTCTCCCAGTCCACCAACAATATCTTCAATGCCCCTGGGCAACTAACATTTTTAAGAAGGGAAGGTTTTTTCTATCTTCAGACAGAATAGCCAGATCAAAGTTGCAGCCTCTTTCCTGATTGCTTACGATTCCCTCAAATTGCCCCAGCCAACTCAGGTGCTTGTGCACTCAACAAGCTCAGCTTCCAGCTCCGCAGCCTTCACGGCTAACACACCTTTGCTGGATATCTGTAAAGTGGTCACCTGGTCGCCTGCTGCCACTTTTACCAGACATTATAAACTGGACCAGCTGCCTGCAGCTGAAGCAGCCTTTGAGCGTATTGTACTCCATCAGGTATTATAATCAGTGCATATGCAGATCTGGGACCCACCCGTTTTCTGTTCATCTGCTGTGGTGTGTCCCATCCCATTGGCTCCAGCACCCCATGAAGTAAAAAGAACGATTGGTCTTACCTGAAGTGTAGATTTGCGAGTAGGGATGCTGGAGCCAATGGGCCCCACCCTGGGAGATTTCCGATGCACTGTTAGTGAAGATATAGTCGATTGATCATAATTTCCTTGCCTTTCAGATATCTGCTACATTTCTTCCTTTAGATTTTTGAGTCATGGAGAGAGGAAATAGGCAGACCTTTTATTTCAGTAACTCCATTGGTGTTTGCTGCTTGGCGAATCCAGAAAACAGAGGAGTTGAGCCCGCTTCACACAGTTCTTTTCTTCTGCCTAGTGTCATGTGACGAGGACATAACTACTGCCAGTCATTGCAGACCAGGATGCAACACCTCTAGCCTGCTGCCCAAACATGGATTTCCAGGCCTCTCCATTTAGCCAGCGACGCAAATTTCAGTAAACCACACCAGTCCACCTCACACCTGATGTCACACCTGACTTGGTACATGAGGCAGGTAAGGGCAGAGCCTTAAAGCTTAAGCTCTGAATTCTCCATTGATCAAGGTGCTCTTCCACCCATCAACTGATGGGTGGTAGGAGCACACTTGCCTCTAACCTTTCAACCAAAGCCATCTCTGTGTCCTGTTATTTTCTGTGTCTATGGGAAACATGAAGACAGGAGTACCTGGCGTGCTCTGTTCCATGGGGTCATGAAGAGTCGGACATGACTAAATGACTGAACAACAATTGAAAAACATACAGGCATCCACATTGTCTGGAAACAGAATGCTAGATGGTTTGGCACCATCTTGCTTACAGCATTCCTGATTTTTATCAGTTTCTTTGGTAGGATGCATCTTCAAATACAACATTTCCTGTTTCCTAGAGTGGACACACAGGGGAATGTTGCTCCAGACAGGAAGGACCTCCTGTCATACCTGCTCTGGAACATCCTCCCCCCGTGTGACCAGGTAGATGGGCATGACTCCTAGCAGACACTATAAAGGAGCTAGTCACGCAGCCATCTTCCTCTTTTGCTTTTTTAAAACCCCTTTTTGCCCTTCTGCTGCTCTTCTGCTGGCTCTTAGCCAGCAGCACATGGCTTATCCTTACAGAGGATGGAAGCTGAAAGGTAGAAAGTTTTCTCTACAACTGTAACTGTAACTACAAGATAAAGCCTGCCTTCGGGACAATACTGTGAACTGAATGTAAGTAAACTTTACCATTACTTTAAAAACAAGACTGTCATGTCATTATTGTTTTTTGAGAGGGAACTAAAGGGGAAATTTACCAGGGACAATCCAATCTGGACAAGCCAGACTGGATTGCTCAACTTATATGATTCTAACAAATCCATCAACTTGCTTCCAGAAATGTACAAAGGAATGTGCTCTGCTACTAGCTCACTAAGCGTGAGTGAGGAAGGATAATATTTAATCAATATATCCTCTCCTACTATCCACACCATTCCCACATCTTCTAACTTTTGCAGCAGCAGATTATTCTGGAGTAAGAAGTTTTAGAAAGCTGTCAGGGGTGGGAAGTGTAGTTTTTAAGTGTTTCTGGGCCCTTTGTAAGAACACACAAGCTCCAGAGAAATAAAATTGTAAAGGTTCTTTGGTTGGCTTTAATTTTTAGAACCCAATAAATTTCCAAGGAACTGCCCTCGCCTTTGTATCTTCCCCACTGCTGTTGCTCAAAAGCGAGATTTGGGGTAAAGGAACAAAATGGGAGAACCTTCAAACAAGACCGAGCTGAGCTGAGCTAAAATTTATAAGCTGAGCTAAAATGTAAAATGATTTCCTCTCAGCTCATAAATAAGCCCAGTACATTCAAAACTCAGCAACTTCATTATCCAGCACTGTGAGCTTTCTGAGAAAAGGATGCAAATGGCTTTGAAAATCCTTGGAGGAAGAGCAGGATATAAGCAGAATAAATAAATGAAGTCTACAGACCAGCTTTTCTTCCACCCTTTTGAGTGGGTAAGGGGGAGGAACCTTGTGAATATTGGGTTGACCTTTGTGGGGCAGGATCTCAGGTCCTTTGTGAGGCAGGTGGAAAAGCTTTAAAGAGGGGTGGGGAGCCTGAGGTCCTGGAGCCCAAAGTTGTATTCTAGGCATCTCTGTTTGGCCCATCCCTGAGCCATAGTGCCTCACTGGCCCTGCTCCATGCACCTCCTCAAGTGATATGGGGGGAAATGTGTCCTTGCACTGTGATAATGTTTGGCTAGAAAGGAAGAGGCGTGCATGTGCATGTGTGGAAAGCTCTTGGTTTTGCATGGCTGGAACATTGCCTATTATTCACAGCTAAGAGTCATCTCCATTGGTCCACTGGCTCTGCATACCACTAGCATGAAGACCGTGAAAAACTGCATTGAATAATGAAGCCCTTGAGCTGATAAGGTTCCCAGCTAACCATTACAGAAGGATGTGTTCTTAACGGCTTGCACAGGCCTGGCAGAATATTCAGCCTGGATAGCTCAGTTGGTGCGCTGCTCTGGTTCGCCAGAAGCAGCTTTGTCATGCTGGCCACATGACCCAGAAGCTGTACGCCGGCTCCCTCGGCCATTAACGCGAGATGAGCGCCGCAACCCCAGAGTCAGACACGACTGGACCTAATGGTCAGGGGTCCCTTTACCTTTACTTAGCTCAGTTGGTTAGTGTGTTGCTGATAACACCAAGGTTCGATTCCCATATGGGACAGCACAGCTGCAGATTCTCGCATTGCAGAGGTTTGGACTAGATGACCCTCGTAGTCCCTTCCAACCCAATGATTCTAAGAAAGGTTTTAGCACAGAAAGCGCCCACTGTATCTTTGTTGGAAGAGTATTCCACAGGATTGGGCCAATGACACAAATGACTCAGTTTCTCTGTTGGCCTCAGGTGCTATTTGCAGGCTTCCCACAGGCATCTGGTTGTCCGCTGTAAGAGCAGTCTTGCCTTATGTCCTGATGCCCTTTTGAAATCTTTGAACAAGTCTTCATGTGTTTAGGCTGCCCTGGAACTCTTCCTCTCACAACTTGGGCTACTTAGCTGGCTCTGATCTTTGTGCCTTGCTGTGCCTTGCGATCTTCCAATTGTGCAGTCCCATTGCCCAGATCATCTTGCTACTGCTTGTCTTTCTGTGAAGATCTCCATGTGTGGTTGGACTTCAAGTTCAATCTGAAAACCAATCCTACAGACAATTCCTTCACCTCAGCCTCACAACCCCCACCCAAAAAAACCCCCCAGCAGAGCCCAGAAAGCACCCACACACTTCCCCTGATGGCTCTGTGAACCTAATTAAGGAGTTTCGCACCTCTCTTTGGGCTTCATCCATGAAAAAATACACAACAAGCTGAACCTGCATTTCCAGGTCAAGTGAGACCAGCTGTTGCATTCCAGAAGCTAGTTTATTTCATTTGAATTGGCTCTCTGGTTGGATTGCAAAGATTCCCCCCCAACCCGCAAAAAAAATAAAATAATCACATGTCAAAGCATTCTGACAACAATAACAATGACCTGAGTCAAATCAGCAGGAAGGGAAAATGAAGTGTAAACCAAATCGTATCCAAAGGAAATGGGGAGAAGACTCACGGCTGTGTTCCAGGCAAAGTTCAAAGCTAACACAAGTGTTGATATAGCAACATGATGATCATGCTGGGGGGGGGGGGAATAATAGGTGGAGGGGTGTATGTGGAGAGGAAATCCCACCATTTCATTTCTTTCTCGAACAGATGGCCCTTAACTAGCTTGTTGTTCATTGAAATGAAGCAATTTCCACTCCCCCTTCCAACAACTGTTGTTCTAGCGTAGCTACGCTGCTGTGATCCTGCACAGCACATTAACAGGGAGGTTATATCGCCCATGAGGCAGGTATATCATGGATCACGTAATTTATTTGACCTCTAGGTAGGGATGGGGGGAGACATTGGATTCAGTTCACACATAAAGGTGAACCGGCCTCATTTGCACTGTCAGAAACAATACGAGAAGCAAAACAATGCCAGCCTCGGAAATTCGCGCTTCTCTTAAGTTTGCAGTGCCTTTCTCCAGCCACGTTAGGTGTGCAAAAATGCATGCGCTGCGCTAGGGTGAAGTGTGCAGGAAAAATGCAAATATTTGTGGAAATAATATACAAATATGCATATTGGAGGGGGGGTTGCTTCGCAAAAATGGGTGCGTTGGGCAAAATTTGCACACAAAAATGCCTATAAATTTTCAAAATAAATTGATGAACTGATATGGAAATGTGAAGAACTGAAGGAAAATGAAAAATGACAAACTCAGAGAAACCAAAATAGTCACATTTGCCCATCCCTACCTATGGGCAGCACAAGGCTTTAATTAGCAACATACTGAGCAATGACAATTCATGCTCATGTTCCATCTCTGGGTCCTTTTCACTCAAAGACTGTGTGCAAAGACTGTGTCACTTCTGTGACTGAGCATGAATGAAATCCCACCTCTAGTCCTGTTTAACTCTGCACGTTTCCACTGTGTAATATTGAGGTGGCTGGATGGTGAGGAACACAGAAAGGTAGTTTTATTTCATACCTCTGATCTTGCCTCAACGCCGAGAAATGCCACGGAGCCAAGTTTCCCGCTGCGGTTTATCAGCACCTTGCTGATAGATGGTTATATGCAAGTTTGCTGCAAAGCAGAAAATTGGCAACGGGAGGCCTCTACCGGGAGGGCGGATTTGCTTTAGACTCACAACTCCTGCTGACATTAATGGAAGCCTCGTGTCTGAATCCTCCCGTCGCACTGACAAATTTACGTCTATGTCACCGGTGGAGAACATGGAAAGCCAGGCTGGAGGCAAATCAAGGAACGAGGCTTAAATCAAGCAGTAACATCGCCACCGCTGCTGGTCTTCAGTTTCGGAGCAGACCGTTCCGAGAATACAGGATGAGTCTTGAAGGATCACTTTAGCTTCATGAACATCTCCTCCAGCTTTCCATGGAGGAAATTAGGAGTACACACAAGAATGGGGGAGCAATTCAATTTCGTTTAGTACAACACAGAAGCTAGGACCTAAAATCTAACACAACAGAGCCTTTCTCTGTTGTGAGAACCCTCCTAGCCATTATTTATAATTACCACTTTCCCCCTCTCAGGCTGCCTCCATCCATGCTTTAATCAAACTTCTGCTGTTGTTTCAAACCACAATTTCCCTCTCCGTTCCCACCACCCTTGCCTTACGCCAGGGGTGCCCAAACTTTTTTCGAAGAAGGCCAGATTTGATGCTGTGAACATGCGTGAGGGCCGACCAAAGTTGCGGTGCTTTCTTTAGGATTGAAGTTGTTGAGCTTTTTTTTTACAGTTTTACTCCAAAGTAGCGGAGCTTTTTAAAGGATTTTACTCCAGGACATATACTGCCACGGGGGCCTATCAGGGTCTTTCCTTTCTTGCTTCCATGACCGCAGTCACTGTTGTGGTGCAAACTGCCTTCTCTTTTGCTCCCCCCCCCCCGAATTCATGCAAATCCAGGATTGTGGTGCTGCACTACAAATCCTCCAATGGGGGTTGCGTGACGACAGCCTTCCATTTGTGTATATATATATATATATATATATATATATATATATATATGGAAATATGCATGGGGGGGGATTTTGCAACACCGGTCAGAGGCAGCCTGAGCACCTCCAAGCAGCTCTGGACAACCAGCCATTCTCCCACGGAACTTTGTAATTGCGTGTGGAATGGCGCCCAATTGCTGCCGTTCCATTTCCAGTTGAAATAAATCGACAAAAACAAAAGGAAAGCAAATGAACCATGAACAGAAGGGCTGTGGCTCAGTTGGTACATGCACAAACACACACACACATGTGGAAACATTATTATTATTAAAATCAATTTAAAGCACAAGGCTTCGCCCTTGGTAAAAAAATCAGTAAAGTGATTCATATGTGCATCTGCAACTTGCACAGTGACTGCTCCCCACATCAAATGGGGGGCACCTTTTGCATGGCCGCATGCAGCCTCCCCCCCAGACCCCAAAGTGTCTCCCGGTAGTACGGGTTGACTTCGGCCTCCCCAGGCTGGATACCTGGGGGTCTCTGCCTACCTCAGCCAATCACGCCATCTCGTCTGGGGAGGCGTTGCCAGGGGATCAGCCAGGTAGGGGGAAGAGACTGCCCTGTCCACACAACAGAAGGTGACTCTTACCTGCGAAAGTGTCAGTTGGCTCCAGAGCTTCTACAGAGAGGACATCGCTGGACTTCCTCGGCGGAGAGGTGGCCGCATGGCGGCAGCCATCTTGGGAGTGGTCGCATGGCCGCAGCCATCTCAGCCATATTAAGAGGGTTACAACAGTGGCAGCCATTGTGGGCGTGGGAGAAGCAATAAGTGCCCATTAATACAACTGCTCAAATGCGACAGCTCTCAAAATCACGCTGTATGGTGTTTAATTCAACATGCTGCTTTTTATATGGATCTAAAAATGTCAGAAGATTCCAGGGGAGAAAGACAACTATTTCAATATTTGGGGCTGTTTTGATCATAAATATCAGTAGCAGGTGTTCAAGCATTAATGCAAGGCAGCACATGAAAATCCCTGGAGCAGATCACACAGCCCCAAAAAGCTGGTGAGAAGCATACAATCCTCTTGATCTCTTGATCAGCCTTCTGCTCTTGGCTCCCTGCACCCCTCTGACTACTTCACGCAACATGACTCACACATTCACAAGCTGTGTTGTGTGACCATATGTGCTCCTTGCTTGGGCATATATGTAGGCCCTGTTGAAACAATGTAGCACCTTATTCAGGGCCGGATTTAGGTCTGATGAGGCCCTAAGCTACTGAAGGTAATGGGGCCCTTTGTATGTCCAGCTGTCCTTTGTCAACAACAAATTGTCAAGGTTTTTTGTGTTGAATATATGTTGTTGTTGTTATTGTTGTTGTTGTTGTTGTTCAGTCGTTCAGTCGTGTCCGACTCTTCGTGACCCCATGGACCAGAGCACGCCAGGCACGCCTATCCTTCACTGCCTCCCGCAGTTTGGCCAAACTCATGCTAGTTGCTTCGAGAACACTGTCCAACCATCTCATCCTCTGTCGTCCCCTTCTCCTTGTGCCCTCCATCTTTCCCAACATCAGGGTCTTTTCTAGGGAGTCTTCTCTTCTCATGAGGTGGCCAAAGTATTGGAGCCTCAGCTTCAGGATCTGTCCTTCCAGTGAGCACTCAGGGCTGATTTCTTTAAGGATGGATAAGTTTGATCTTTTTGCAGTCCATGGGACTCTCAAGAGTCTCCTCCAGCACCATAATTCAAAAGCATCAATTCTTCGGCAATCAGTCTTCTTGAATATACGCTATATGGTAATTTATGGACCTAATAGGTATCTAAAGCCATTTGCCCATAACAAAATCTGTATTTTATAATAAAATACATATTTTATGTAGGCACCCTATATATAGAAATGAGCAAACCAGTGATATTTTAGGGAGCAGGCTAGCAGGCAGGGCCCATTACTTACATCATAGGAGCCTACACAACACAAAACACTGTTGCTGTATGTAGGTTTTATTTTATTTGTTTTTTATCTTATATTTTGGAAATGTACATCCAGTTTTTTTTTCTTCTTCAAAAATTTTTTGGGGCCCCCAAGAGAGTGGGGCCCTAAACTATAGTTTGTTGATCTTATACGTAAATCCGGCACTGACCTCAGTAAATGTTGTGCAGAGGCATGGCCCCACCAAACTTGCAATATAAGCATGCCCCTTGGTTGTCTTATTTTTTAATTTATTAATAATAAAAAACCCATTTGTATACATCTATTCATAGCGATAAAAACACTTTGCAACAACCATGCATATATACAATAAAAACCATGGGCAGGATTCAGCTAATTCGGTGTGATATTGTTGTTTACTGATGGGGGGGAGCCATACTTTCACAGTGCAACAGGTTATGCAATATAAAAGAAATATTATAAATTGGGATAAAAGCTCTGGCATTAAAATCAGGAAAACTAGAGCAATAATACTCACATCCGCATGCACCTGCAAGGAAGACCAATTGAAATATTGGTATCTGAAGACGTGTGCATGCACACGAAAGCTCATACCAAGAACAAACTTAGTTGGTCTCTAAGGTGCTACTGGAAGGAATTTTTTTATTTTGTTTTGACTATGGCAGACCAACACGGCTACCTACCTGAAATTGAAATATGTTAGCTGCCTCTATTAATTTCACAAGTCTGCTCTGAAATGCTGTGAAATTTGAAGAAAATAAAGAAACTTGAAGTGATGTAAAGTTGAATTATTTAGGAGAGTTGATAGGTTTTTTTTAAAAAGAGAGAGAGAGAGGCAAAGTTACCTCTTAAGGTCCCATTTTTCAGCTCAAGTCTCAGGGCAGGTCCTGCTCTGACACCGCCCTGTTATATTTGAAAGATGGCAACCCCCGTTTTCTTGTCTGCATTTCTGACTTCCTGAGGGCCAATGGCTGCGTCCCTCTCCCTTTCAATGGTATCAGGGAATTCCAGGCCACAACCAAAGCATGCAACTGGAAGGCACCAAACAATGAACTGTCCACTGATGGATGATCCGGTCCACCAATGGCGCTTTCTCATAAATCACAATGAGAAAAGGACGGAACACCCCAGTTCATAAATTCAAGGGAAGTGTCGGCTCTCGTGGCAGATGCAAACACAGAGCCCAGCGCATGCGGTAGTTAAACACGTTAGCATTTTAACAAACTGAGACACTTCAACTGGCCTATTTATCAGTTCATGCTATTTACAAACGTTGCTGCCATATGTTGTCCATTGAAAGCCAACGCTAAGCACCACATTTATAAAAAGGGTAATTTATGACTCATAAGCGGCTCTGCTATTAGAGTCATTCTGCCACTCTGAATGGAATTGATAGCAGTTTTCGAGCTACGATTTCCACACACCCCTCCCCAGCACCCCTCCCTCTCATCTCCCTTCATTTTGGGGATATTGTTTATATTCAAGGCTTTAGTGTCTCTCGGAGAGGATGATGCCATTTAAAAACGATGAACGTCTCCAGGAAATAAAAAGGTTATTTTTGTAGATTCTTGGCAGCGCTAATTGCTCTCTGTCTGTGAGGATGGGAGAACTTTGAAGACTAAATTGCTGAACATATGCCAAGCATGCCAAACAAGGGTGTGTACATATGCGGCAATGGGTGATAGAAGACTATCAGGAGGAATTTAGTGCCGAACTGAGAAAAAGTGGAGGGCAATTTCACAAAAATGAAATGTGAAAATTCAGCAGCCCCTGGGGTGCTATTTGCCAAGGGGGTTGCTGTGAAAGAGTAGACACTTGACTGGCTTAGCTAACCCATGTGTGCAGGACAGGAAGCATTGCCCTCACTCTCATGGCCCTTAGTGACATTAACACATAGCTAAATCTGATTCTCGAAGCGACTGACATGAGTTTGGCCAAACTGCGGGAGGCAGTGGAGGATAGGGGTGCCTGGCGTGCTCTGGTCCATGGGGTCACGAAGAGTCGGACACGACTGAACGACTGAACAACAACAAAATCTGATTTGTGACAAACTTGGGCTGTGAATGTCACCCCGATTCCTCACTGATCCAATCAGGGACCTGAGCCAGAACTTGGGAATACCCATATTCTGACCTAGGATATCTCAGACCCAACCTCACACAGGTCAGTCAATTTGGGGACCAGTCCTAATATTTAATTAGGGCATTAAATTCTATTATGTTTGCGGTCAAGAGAGGGGCATTTTACCAAATGGCAAGCTAGAACATGTGCAGAGGAGGGCAACCTGGATGATAAAGGGTCTGGAAACTAAGTCTTTTGAGGAACAGTTGGGGGAGAAGAGAGGACTATCTGAAGGGTGTCACATGGAAGATGGAGCCAACTTGTTTTCTGCTGCTTCAAAGGGTAGGACCCAAAATGATGGATTCAAATGACGAGAAAGGAGTTTCCCACTAAATATTAAGAAGAGCTTTCTGGTGATATGAGCTGTTCGACTGGATGCAACTCTTCCAACTAGCCTATGATTCCAACCTGCATCCATCTTGCAATTGGAAGGCATTTTCAGCTTAACCTAGCAACTGTGGAACATGCTCCACCTTCCATTCTTATATGCAGGATCCTACAAGCACAGCTGTGGTCTCCTTGCTTGCTTTTCTGCTGCCCTTCAAACCCACCGTGTATTTTTTTTATCCTCCATTTTATATCTGCTGTAGATTTAGGGCCCCATTGTAATGAATGCAAATACATTACAGTTTCAGGGCAGTAAAAATCACTCCTTAGCAGTTAACTAGGCCCTCTGCAACAGAAGAAAGCATTTTAAATTAGTGCTTGGAGAAAAGTAGGACATTGGAACTTAGGAGAGAGAGAGAGAGAGAGAGAGAGAGAGAGATAGAGAGAGAGAGAGAGAGAGAACTGGGACTTCAGCCACTTCTGGTGCAAGTTCATGAATGGGGGAGGGAGTTTGCTCTTCAGTGTTAAAAAATCTGTGTGTCTTTGGTTACTTAAGTTTGCAACATGTGTTCTGCATCATGTTTTGTAGACTCTGGACATCTGGGGTAAACATCTGGATTCCCTATTTACAGTCAGCAGGGAATACAGGATAGAGTGTTGGATTTGGACAGGCTTGGGTTTAAAACAGGGATGGGGAACATTTGACCTTCCAGATGTTGCTGGACTCCAACCTCCATCACGATGGGCCATCCTGGCTGGGACTGATGGGAAATGGAATCCAATGACATCTGGAGGGCTTGTTTTGGTTTAAAATCTTCCTTAGCCAATGAAGCCCACTGGTAACCATAGATCAGTTGCTACTTCTCAACACACCTTATCTTACAGGCATGGGTGTAGCCGGGGGGGGGGGAAGCTGCCACTCCTAAATGCTTAAATAAAAGTAGAAATTTAGGGAGATTTTGACAGATTTTTTTCCCTGAGCACTTGGGGTCAAAAGAAAGCAGTTCTAAACAACTGTTGTTGAGACATTTCATTCCGAATCTGCTAGACAGAGCCAGGCAGAGGATGATGACAGGTGGGTGTCCTGCCCCCCACCCAGCATAAATCCTGGCTACACCCATGCTTACAAGGCTGCCGAGAGGATTACTTGGAGCAACATTATGTACATCGCTCTTGCCTTTTTGAGAGAAGCAAAGGATATAAATTGCATGCAATTAAAATAAACAGGTGACTGGACTTCCACAGGAAGATGCAAACTGTTTTTTCTTTACAAGGAAACAACAACTTGTTCAACACAGGTGGAAACTCTGAGCCTGATGATCTCCTTACTTTTTTAAAATATATATCTATATCTATATGTCCACATATGCATGAAATTATCTGTACATTCCAGCTATTATGTAACTGAGTATAATAATTCAGTTAATCTATACATCATGTGTCGAAAAGGGACTCATCAAGTTCAGCAATAGGCTGTGAACATCCTGTGTCATCTACTGTATCCACCCGGAGTTGTTGGGTGGAAACAAGATATACACTTGTCCTCACCAATATCCTTCTCTTTTAATGATCAGGTGAATAAGGCTGGAAATGCTTTCTTGTTTCAAGAGCAAGGCTCAGAATTGGACAGCAATTTTCAGACACAGCATAGCAAGTATAAAAACGGTTGCTAACCAGTCAATATTTTAATGGCCTGACCAGTGAAAGGAGCCAGCATTTCGGAGTATGGAAAGGCAATAAACTCCAGATTCTACCAAGCCTGGCAGACTGTGTTTTGGAAAGAAGGCTCTATTTTTAAAAATAATCAGAGCTATCAAGGTCTCGAAATATCTTGCAAGCATACTTTTGCAATTCAAATTGAATACATTAGGGCATAATTCATATATACATCCATATGGATGCTGTCCTTTGCTATCAGTTGGAATATGCATTCTGATGATGTGCCTCCCTGCTCTTCAACTAGTGCTATGCTGAAAATTAATCTTGCATTTTTAAAAAACATTCTCCATCAACTAATGAGAAAAGAAATTGAATTTGAAAATGATCAAAGGGGTGAGAAAATTCCAGTGAAATTCTCGTGGGTGTAGTGTGGGGTCTGTGTTTGTTGTGCTTGTGTTACCTTTGAGGTGTTCAACAGGTCTGCGTCTTTTGGTCCACAAAGCATCTAGTCAGTGGTTTGCATTCTGCAGCCTTCCTGGGTAACCACACTTCAGTCCAAGCCTTGAGGAAAATATTGCGACTCAGGAGGGCTTTCTCGAATCAGGAAGTCCAGGCAGCAGAGAGGCTGCAGGGCACTGGAGAAATATTTCCTGCAAGGAAAAGTGCAACGCCCTTGGACTTGATAGGTAAAAGGTAAAGGTAAAGGACCCCTGGATGGTTAAGTCCAGTCAAAGGCGACTATGAGGTTAAAGCGCTCATCTCGCTTTCAGGCCAAGGGAGCCGGCATTTGTCCACAGACAGCTTTTCAGGTCATGTGGCCAGCATGACTAAACCTCTTCTGGCACAACGGAACACCATGGCGGAAACCAGAGCACACGGAAACACCATTTACCTTCCCGCCACAGTGGTACCTATTTATCTACTTGCACTGGCATGCTTTCGAACTGCTAGGTTGGCAGGAGCTGGGACAGAGCAACAGGAGCTCACCCTGTTGTGCCGATTCGAAGCACCGACCTTCTGATCGCCAAGCCCAAGAGGCTCATTATTCTCAAAAACACACAGCCACTGAAGTGCTAAAAAAATTCCTGAGGTGCACAGAAACTGAGGAAGAAGAAATGAAGCTTAGTGTTCTTAATGTGATGACCACTGACATGAGTGGTTTTAAATGAGGATTATGAACTGACCCGGATCTGAGGACCTTCTTTGTGTGCCCCCTCCACGAGAGGTCTAGAAGGTGGCAGAATTGCATCAGACTTTTTCTGCAGTGTTCTCCACTTGTGGAATACTGTCCCCAGAGTGGCTGGCCTGGCACCTTTGCTACATATATTTAGGAGTCAGGTAAAAACTTTCCCCTTCTCCCAGGCCCTTGGCTAGTTAAACAGCCTACAGCCTTTTAAACTTAGGAGAAATATTGTTTTGTTTGTTACTATGCTATGTATCTTTGTGTTTTTATATTGTAAACCACCCTGTGATCCTAGGATGAAGGGTGGTAAAGAAATGTCAATAATAATAATAGTAATAATACTAATACTAATACTAATACTAATAATAATAATAATAATAATAATAATAATAATAATATCATGGGGAACAAAGCAATCAGCAGCTACTAGCCATGATCATTAAGTTCGTCCTCCACTGTCAGAGATAGTAATGTTCCTGAATAACATTTCCTGGGAATCACATTTGGGTACTCATGTCTTTCCCATAGGGATTGGATGGGCCATTGGCCTGATCCAGCAGGGGTTTCTTGTTTTTATACTCTTGACAGGAATGAGCTCCTCCTTCCTCTCTAGCAGATTCAGGGTGTAATGGCTGTAAATGAGCACAAATAAAGGTAGTAAATTTGGTTTCTGCACAAACTTTTTGGTGCTCAGAAAATGGCTGTTTTCACCGTGAAAAATCAAACCTCGTGAAAATTCAGTAAAGAACTACATAGGTCTTGTATTTGCTTATTTAAATGTTGTTTGCGGTCTGAACCACAGGTGGGTTGTTGGGGTTTTTGCGGGGGCAAAGGCCATGGCAAAAAGCACATTATGAAATGTCCTTACACTAGGTGTCCCCACTGCTACATGAAAACTCCCTCCCAGGAACACTCATCCGGCATTAAGAAATACTAAACAGCAATCAGAGCCAGGCAGTAATTTGCCCTCTGTCTAATATGCTGAGCAACATTTCTCATCACACCAACATTAACTTTTCCACATCGCTGTGTATGATAAGGTTAATACAAAGACCTCTATCAGTATGAAAGGAATTGCATTTGCACACCTTCCTTAAGATACATGCAGGCACATTATGCAAATTCCCTAATGCACAGAGCACTAGATTGCCCGACATAGTTATGTAAATTGATGTGTTAATGAAAGATGGGCATACCCTTTAGTCTTCACAGGAGTACTTCAGGTATACTGTCATTGTGTAATATCTCTTGCTTTGTTTCCATGCCCAACCCTGAATGAGAGCTTGTTCTTTGCGCTCCTGCATAGATTCTAGGGTTGGCCTGAAATGCCCCTCTCTTTCTTTTTTGCAACCTCATTCATAGACCACAAATCTGAGAGATTTTGTCTATTTGGGAGCTGTGGCACATGAAACTTGTGGAGCTGCCTTGCACTGAATCAGGTGGCCCTTTCTTGTCATTTGATTCCATTGTTTCGGTTCTTACCTCTGAAGCAAGGTTGCTCCATCTTCCATGTGACAGCAGCCCTTGAGATATCTGAAGATGGCTGTCATATCTCCTCTCAGTCTCCTGTTTTCCAGGCTAAACAGACCCAACTCCCTCAACAATTCCTCAGCAGGCTTGGTTTCTAGACCATCATCTTGGTTGCCCTCGTCTGCACACCTTTCAGCTTATCAATATCCATCTTAAATTGTGGTGCCCAGAACATTATAATAAAGCACTTGACGTTCATAAAAATCCACCAAAGGGGAAGGGGCAGGAAATAAACTCTAAAGAGCTGCTATTTCAAATTCAGCAAACCATGACTTTAATACAAGGCAGTTTCATGCATTCATAAATGGTTCCTCAAGCTGCTGCCCGTTTCCAACACCATTTCCTTTCTTCTTCCTCCCAGCCTCACTTGCCCAAACTCCGATTGGTTGTGGCAACCCATGTGATTTTGTTTGCAAGTGTTCATGAAGTCATCACAGCAGGAGCTGTGCCTTCCCACAGCCAATAGGATGAAAATACCAACGTGAGCAACTGAGACCAGGGATTGTGATGGCAATGGAGACATGAAGTCTGCGGTGCAAGTATGTTTGTGACAAACGTGCCCCCAATAGAAATGAATAAATAGATAGTTGAAAATGACACCTGGGGGGTGGGGAATGGAGTGAGATAAGTAGTTTTGACTAAGCTTAGAACAAAACTTGTACACAGTTTTGAATGAACATTTCTTGAACTAAACAGTTTTGGGGGGTTCTTTTGTTTCACCTCAGCACAGTCTGTTAAATGCTGGATAATAACTTGCATTAGGAAGTATGCCCACCTCTCTTGCGAGAAGGAGGGCAGGAGGAAGGGAAAATAGCAGGCGGGAAAGCCTTGCCATTTATTTGGGGACAGTGGCAATCTTCACAATCTGTGGCAGAATAGCGCAGAACTCCTGGGGGCCCCACACAATGGAAGCGCCTGTTTGTAATGTGCTTAAATTTTGGCATTCTTCTGACTCCTTAAGCATGCAGAGTTTGCAAGAATTGCACAATGCAGCACCCTCATTTTCACAAACTGGGGCCCTTTGAAGCTTCCATCCCCTGCTTCAGCAGCTGACATTCAAATTGACTTTTTTGTGTTCCATAATAGCAGATCCTGCCTTGATTTGCTGAGCTGACTGTTGGATTTTTCTGAGATTTGTGTGTGCGTGCTAGAGAGGGCAGGGTGTGTGTGTGAAAAGGCCAAGGCTTCTTTCAGCTATCATGTGGCAGTCGACTTCATTTTGCAAAATGGGAACTCTGCTCTCCTTGTGAAATGTGCTATATATTGTGGTGACTCATTGATGTCCAAGAAGAAGAAGAAGAAGAAGAAGAGCTGGCATTCAGAAGCATTGCTGCCTCCAACCGTAGAAGGCAGAGAAGAGCCATCATGGCTAGTAGCTCTCTCTTCCATGAATCTGTCGAATCCTCTTTCATAGCCATCTAGGCTCCTGGCCACCCCTGCCTCCTGTGGGAACGAGTTCTATACTTTAACCATGTACTGCATGAAGAAGCACTTTCATTTATCTAGTGTAATGAGAGAGAGAGTGTGATGCAGCAGCTAAAAAAGCCAACGCAATTCTGGGCTGCATCAATAGGAGTATAGCATCTAGATCAAGGGAAGTAATAGTACCACTGTATTCCGCTCTGGTCAGACCTCACCTGGAATACTGTGTCCAGTTCTGGGCACCACAGTTCAAGAAGGATACTGACAAGCTGGAACGTGTCCAGAGGAGGGCAACCAAAATGGTCAAAGGCCTGGAAACGATGCCTTATGAGGAACGGCTTAGGGAGCTGGGTATGTTTAGCCTGGAGAAGAGAAGGTTAAGGGGTGATATGATAGCCATGTTCAAATATATAAAAGGATGTCATATAGAGGAGGGTGAAAGGTTGTTTTCTGCTGCTCCAGAGAAGCGGACACGGGGCAATGGATTCAAACTACAAGAAAGAAGATTCCACCTAAACATTAGGAAGAACTTCCTGACAGTAAGAGCTGTTTGACAGTGGAATTTGCTGCCAAGGAGTGTGGTGGAGTCTCCTTCTTTGGAGGTCTTTAAGCGGAGGCTTGACAGCCATCTGTCAGGAATGCTTTGATGGTGTTTCCTGCTTGGCAGGGGGTTGGACTGGATGGCCCTTGTGGTCTCTTCCAACTCTTTGATTCTATGTGTGTGTGTGAGAGAGAGAGAGACTTATCTCTCTCCACTGTCTCTGCATCTTACATAATTTTATAAACTTCTACCCTATTCCTCACCTTTTCTCTAAACAAAAAATGCTAAACTCATTCTTCATAGCAGGGTGAGGCACAAGTGCCAGATACAGACATGGACCAAATTTGGGCCCCAGGCCTGAGACGTCCCACTGCTGCTCTATACTGATCTTTCACAAATAAACTTGAAAGCCTCCTTATCACCTCATTCCCTTTTCAAATCAAAGACCCTAGTGCTAGAAAAAAGTCCTAGGGATGCTCTCCCCTACATACACTATACTACTGCATCTCTGCTGATTGCATCAACACCATCACCATGTGGTTCCCCCCCCCCCAGTCTTACACTTCCTTGCAATAGTGGCAGATTGCAGAAGTGCAACAGCAGGGATTGTTCAGTTTGTAACTTTAGGGTTAATCCTCCTAGTGTTAAAGTCAGCTAGCCAAGAGAGGGATGAGAAGAAGTGGTGTTGTTTTTACCAACCAGGCAGAGTGTTAAGATATTCAATGAGGTGGCACATGCTCTGATTGGCTGTGTAGTTCTGAGGGATTTTCCCCCCCCCGTATGTTTCTTTTTTTTTAACAGAATTTATTAGCATTTTCATACAAAAAAACACAAACCCGACCCCACACCTACAAATATAAAAACAAATACAAATACACATAATGCCAGGATTTTTCTTCTTAATTGTATACCTTACAAAAAAAAATTTCTACTTTCAAATCTTGACGCTTGACTTCCCCCGCCTTTTCACCTTCGGTTTTAAATCAATATACTTAATTCCTTAACAACTTCACTCTATAAAAATTTAGTTTTACTTGAAAATAACACAATTATCTTAATTTTACTATTATAACCTAAATCATAATCAAATATTCTTATAACTAAACTTATTTCTTCTATCCTTTAACATGCTGCTTTTAACTTAAAGTTCAATATCTCCTTTCTTACTTAAAATAAACTTATGATTAACAGACTTCGCACACCGATTTCGGATACCATGACAGACCATTTAAATTGTAAATTTAATACTTCAACCCACTCCCCCTCTGTCCATTGTCTTTTTCTGTCTTTCACCAGAACTGGCTCTCCAATAATCTCCTTCCAGACGTCCACAAATCCAGGCTGCATTCACAACGAACCTTGCATCGAGCTTCAGGGTGTTCAGCATTCTCCTTCTGGGCTCCTCCGTTTCTTCTTGCCATTCTTGTTCTTGTAAAAATCTTAATTCCATGTCCCTCGACACCAAGCTGCCACCTCGGCGTCTGGATATTCTAAATTTCCCCGTCCTGGGGCTGCCACCCCCAGAAATCGGTTCCTGTTTCCGGAGTTGCCCAAGCACTTCAAAAAATTTTCCAATCACCCCTTCCAGCTCTTTGCACAGGCTTGATTCCTTTTGATCAATCTTTTTCCAAGCCTCCTCTGTGGAAAGTAAATTCTTTTCACTTACAATTCCACACAAAGCTTGTAGTTTCGATTTATCAGTTCCAGCCTCAAGACAGTAAGCCTTTCTTCATCTTCTAAATCAAAGTTCAGCGACAATGCGATCGCAAAGTCCAGCATTTTCAGAGGGAGAGTGAGTATCAAGTTTCAGTTCCTGTCTCTTCCTCCCTTTGTTTCAATTTTTTCCCACGTCAGTCCCGGTCGCCATTTCTCCGAAGCCGAGGTGTAAAGACCAAAACTTCAAAAGGAGATATTTTATTCCCAGTTAACCCCCAAAAGGAGATCTCTGCAGTCTCAGTTTTAAAATTCCCAATGCTTTCTATCGATTATAGTAGCAGCAGTCACTTAAAGAGTTAATTTCTTTTCATCTCCGAAGGGAGGGAGGCGGGCTGCCTTTCTTCTTTCCCCCAGATCGTTCCAAGAATACAAAGAGTCATTCAAATACTCACAGTCACTGGGTTCTTATCAGCTCATTAAAGACAGGTAGAACTTAGACGCTCATCAAAGGCTTTGTCGCCGCATTTACATCCCGGTTGAGGCATGTCCCCTATAGCCCGGCTCCGTCGTCCCTTCACCCCCACTCCCCCTTTACAGGGGGAGCGGGGGAAGGGTTCAGAGCCACAATGGGCACAGCCGGGGAGCCCAGGGTGCGGGACGCTCTTCCCGCACCCCAACCGGAGCCCCGATATGCGGGTACAGGGCTCCTAACCCCCGGGATGTACTGGGTGCTTCGCAGCCGAAGCAACCCACGACCACCATTCAATGGCGTCGCCGCCGGAAGTCCTTCCCCCCCCCCCGTATGTTTCATTGAATCTCTCCATGCTATGTACAAGGCCAGAAGCAGGTAAGAAAGAAAAGCTCTGTTCCCATTGTCCTCAAGTTAACGCCTGCTCTTGTTCAGTTTGCTCAGTAAGGTGGATTTTACTGCTCATGGTTTTCTTTTCTTGCAGGGCTCCGTGTGGGTTATTTAAGCGACTTTGCCAGCACAGGTTCAGCTGGGACCCTGAGTTCCAGTAACGAAACTGTGAGATTCAAAGCTGCAAATTCTCTGGAAATCCAGCTGGAGAACTTCCAGATTGCAAATGTGATGCATGGGAGGAGGGAATGAAATCTCCAGCAAGCCTCAGCTTTTCACAGAGACGCAGCTGTGTATGCTACCTCTGGGAGATACAATGCGGGCAGTCGTCCAAGTCAAGGGCTGGGAAGAGTTTCCCTTGAAAAAAACCTGCAAGAACAACCAGAAACGTAATGTAGAGTGACCTGGAGAGAATTGAGAGTGCTGGGCAGGAAATAACAAAATGAGACCCCAGCCTGGGGATGGCGGAGTCACCTAGAACATCTGGGGAGGCAGCAATATGGAAGGAAATGTCATTGAATGTGGTGGGAAAAGTTTAAGAGTGGAAGAAGCTGATGTGCTGACCAAGAACATCTGGATCGCTTGGTTTCAAGGAAGACCATTTGTCCACCATTGGGTGGCCTGAAAAGAGACATCACATCAGGATACAATTTCTATGCTAAGCTCCCCTTGCTATGCAGTGTGATTTACAACATCCTCTCCTAAGATCCTGTGGGTGGATTGGTTGGAAATGGAAAACTAACCAGGCTTTGGGGGGGAGAGGGGGGGAGAGATCATTTGCAAGGGAATAGTCCAGAATATTTTGCATGCTTTGCCTGAGGGGGATAAATGATCGGGAGATATGATTCTGAAAGACTGTTAATAGGTGGAAGTGAGATCTGACAGGTTTCCCCAGGGATGAGATTCGAGGTTTAGGGGGAGCATACCATGTGGGTGGCACTGTGGTCTAAACCACTGAGCATAGGGCTTGCCGATCGGAAGGTCAGCGGTTCGAATCCCCGTGACGGTGTGAGCTCCCATTGCTTGGTCCCAGCTCCTGCCCACCTAGCAGTTCAAAAGCACGTCAAAGTGCAAGTAGATAAATAGGTACCGCTCTGGCAGGAAGGTAAACGGCGTTTCCGTGCGCTGCTCTGGTTCACCAGAAGCGGCTTAGTCATGCTGGCCACATGACCCAGAAGCTGTCTGCGGACAAATGCCCACTCCCTCGGCCTATAGAGCAAGATGAGTGCCACAACCCCAGAGTTGTTCACGACTGGACCTTACAGCCAGGGGTATCTTTACCTTTTTACCCATGTTTTGTTTCTGAAGATGTTTATCTGGAAGGGAGCACTAATGCTCTGGTCTAAGGAGGTCACTTTTCACCTCTCCCACTGTCTGCTATAAGTCCCAGCTGTGTCTCTACAAACGTACAAGTCTTTGTGAGAAAAGGGGCACACTTGCTGAGCTGTACAGTGTGGCATAGTGGTTAGAGTGTCAGGCTAGTTCCTGAGAGACCAGGGATTAAATCCCCACTCGGCCGTAAAGCTCAATGGATGTGACCTTAGGCTGGTTGCGGCCCCTCAGCCTAACCTTGTTGTGATGATGAAATGAGGAGGAGGGAAACTACATAAGGCGACTTGAGATCCCTGGAGGTGAGATAGAAAAGCAGAAAATAAATAAATTGTAAACACGGGTACATTGACTGCACACTTCTTAAACACTACATGTGAATAACTGTATAAATGTGCAATCAAACTCTTTTTGAGCTCAAGTACATCGACTGTACCGTTATTATTATTATTATTATTATTATTATTATTATTATTATTATTATTAGCTATCTGTCATGAATGCTTTAGTTGAGATTCCTACATTGGAGAGGGTTGGAATAGATCACCCTCAGGATCCCTTCTGATTCCACGATTCTTTGATTCTATGATTCAGCAGCAAGTCTCAGGCAGGTTACAATTAACCTCTTCATCCTGGAGAGAAGTGACTAGTGGGTGCCACAGGGTTCTGTCTTGGGCCCAGTCTTATTCAACATCTTCATCAATGACTTGGATGATGGGCTTGAGGGCATCCTGATCAAGTTTGCAGATGACACCAAATTAGGAGGGGTGGCTAATACCCCAGAGGACAGGATCACACTTCAAAATGACCTTAACAGATTAGAGAACTGGGCCAAAGCAAACAAGATGAATTTTAACAGGGAGAAATGTAAAGTACTACACTTGGGCAAAAAAAATGAAAGGCACAAATACAGGATGGGTGACACCTGGCTTGAGAGCAGTACATGTGAAAAGGATCTAGGAGTCTTGGTAGACCACAAACTTGACATGAGTCAACAGTGTGATGCAGCAGCTAAAAAAGCCAATGCAATTCTGGGCTGCATCAATAGGAGTATAGCGTCTAGATCAAGGGAGGTAATAGTACCACTATATTCTGCTCTGGTCAGACCTCACCTGGAATACTGTGTCCAGTTCTGGGCACCACAGTTCAAGAAGGATACTGACAAGCTGGAACGTGTCCAGAAGAGGGCAACCAAAATGGTCAAAGGCCTGGAAACGATGCCTTATGAGGAACGGCTTAGGGAGCTGGGTATGTTTAGCCTGGAGAAGAGAAGGTTAAGGGGTGATATGATAGCCATGTTCAAATATATAAAAGGATGTCATATAGAGGAGGGTGAAAGGTTGTTTTCTGCTGCTCCAGAGAAGCGGACACAGGGCAATGGATTCAAACTACAAGAAAGAAGATTCCACCTAAACATTAGGAAGAACTTCCTGACAGTGAGAGCTGTTCGGCAGTGGAATTTGCTACCAAGGAGTGTGGTGGAGTCTCCTTCTTTGGAGGTCTTTAAGCAGAGGCTTGACAGCCATCTGTCAGGAATGCTTTGATGGTGTTTCCTGCTTGGCAGGGGGTTGGACTGGATGGCCCTTGGGGTCTCTTCCAACTCTAGGATTCTATGATTCTAAGGATTAAAAACAGTTAAAACAGATTATGACCTCAGGATAGGACAGGACCTGAAAACACACATCTCAGGTGACAAAGGGCAGGGTAAGGTGTGCATCTTCAGCATTTGCAGAAAGCTGTACAGTGAAGGTACCAGAGGGTCTTCTGTGGGGAGGGAATTCCAGAATTTAGCACCTGCCACAAATAATGGTTCTACTATATGTGTCTACTGTTGTTGTTTAGTCGTGTCCATATCCAGTTCTAACTGTAGCTTCTTGTCCCACATAGAGATTTCTCAGGAGACAGATGAGGTGATCAGGCACTCCCATTTCTTTAAGAACTTGCCATAGTTTGCTGTGGTCGACACAGTCAAATGCTTTTGCGTAGTCAATGAAGCAGAAGCAGATGTTTTTCTGGAACTCTCTAGCTTTCTCCATAATCCAGCGCATGTTTGCAATGTGTCTACTACCAAGTCTTATTCCTTAGACCAGCCTTCGCTACCCTGTTACCCTCCAGATATTGGGACTACAACTCCCATCAGCCCCAGTCAGCATGGGCACTGATGAGGAATCATGGGAGTTGTAGTCCAAAACACCTGGAGGTTGGGGAAGTCTACCTTGGATGATTCTGGAGATCATACTGGCCACATGGAGGTACATTGAACCACTCACAGTCAGAGCTCTAGGCTTCCTTTCAACATGACTATTGCTGACTCTTCCTTCTTGTTGGCAAACCTGCTTTGACATTCAACACATACACCTCTCATCTGGAATGAAGAAGCCTCCAGGGTTGCCAGAGAATCAAGCCAATAGATTCCCTGCTAACAGGTGCTCAAGGTTCAAGGTCAATCGGATATTCTGCAGTCAAATCCGGTTCCCCAATCCCTCCATACGTCAGATCAAATTGCCCAGCTGTATTATCTCTTGTCTGGCTCTGCTTTTAAACAGCACATGTTTATGGATGCCAGGCCTGTGTTTGCACAGAGTATACCCCCGGGAAGTGTCCTTCCTAGAGATCTCTTGGGCTCATTAATTTTCTCAACAGATCTGGGTGTTTTTTTCATGCTACTGTGGGAAAGGCAAGGAAAAGGCTACAAACACCAGAGTGAGTTATCTGCTAGAAACCTGCTCTAAGGAGGCAGGGAAATTCAGCTGTTATTCAAAGACTCTGTCCACTGCTCTGCTGGGGCTGAGGAAATGAATGGTTAGACATCCTAAAGCATGGGTAGGCAAACTAACACCCGGGGGCCGGATCTGGTCCAATTGCCTTCTAAATCCGGCCCGTGGAGTCTGGGAATCAGCGTGTTTTTACATGAGTAGAATGTGTCCTTTTATTTAAAATGCATCTCTGGGTTATTTGTGGGGCCTGCCTGGTGTTTTTACATGAGTAGAATGTGTGCTTTTATTTAAAATGCATCTCTGGGTTATTTGTGGGGCATAGGAATTCATTCATTCCCCCCCCCAAAAAAAATAGTCCTGCCCACCACATGGTCTGTGGGACAGTGGACCAGCCCCCCGCTGAAAAAGTTTGCTGACCCCTGCCCTAAAGAGTTGCCACCAGATTTCACTTAAAGGAACACTTCACAATGAACAGAGAGAAGGGATGGGGAACCTGTGGCACTCCAGATATTACTGAAAAATAACTCACATCTCCCCTTACATTAGAACATAAGAAGAGCCTGCTGGATCAGGCCAATGGCCCATCTAGTCCAGCATCCTGTTCTCATGGTGGCCAGCCAAATGCCTGTGGGAAACACAGGATCTGAGCACAAAAACCCTCTCAACTCCTGAGATTCCCAGCAACTGGTACTGTCAGGCTTTGGGGAATCAGCTTCCTCCCCAGTGACAGTAAATAATGGATCAAACGAAAGGTGGTTAAGAGTGGTGGACTCGTAATCTGGTGAACCGGGTTTGCATCTCCGCTCCTCCACATGCAGCTGCTGGGTGACCTTGGGCTAGTCACACTTCTTTGAAGTCTCTCAGCCCCACTCACCTCACAGAGTGTTTGTTGTGGGGGAGGAAGGGAAAGGAGAATGTTAGCTGCTTTGAGACTCCTTTGGGTAGTAATAAAGTGGGATATCAAATCCAAACTCTTCTTCATCATCAGCATCTTATCAGTTAGAATCTTTTATAATCACCCCGAAAGAACAAAGAACACGTCTCCTAGAAATGGTGGTGCTCCCAATTAAGGCTCACACCCCATCTGTCCTATTAATCTACGTCACTCCTACATTTTATAATCTGAGCTTGTACCCTCTGCGCTTCCTGTTCTGAGACTCTCTGAGCTCTTCTCGTCCTTTGGCTGGTGGAGGAACGCTGTCCGATGACTGTGAATCTGTTAACCCTCTCTCTTCCAGTGTTTCTTCTCCTAGCTGTTCCCCATCCAGTATTTCCCAGCTTCTGCCTTCTGAACTATGCCCCTCTGCAAACCACTGTTCCAAATCTATACTGTCCTCCTGTTCCTGGGAAGATTCAGGATGAGGATCAGGGGGAGGGGGTGGTTCCCATCTTTCCTCCTCAGTGCAGCCTTCCTCAGCATGGTCCCTGGCAGGTATTCAGAAGGATTGTTGCCTCCAACTGTGGAGGCAAAGTATAGCCAGATGTTAGCATTTCATCCCTCCCTTTTTGAGAATTGTATGACTTGTGGTCAGAGAGAAGGGGGATGGAACTGAGTCTTTGGTCTCCCTATTTAACTTCTCTTGTCTAGTCTAGTCTATCTCCATCTCTACTGTAGATAAGATGTGTGGAAGGAACTTAGCCACACAGGCTGTATAATCTGTATATATATTGTAGCTTGTAGAAATAAAGAAGAACTGTTTCAAGTTAATGTAGCCACAGTGTTTATTGAACCTCTGGTGTTCGTGCAGGTGCTCATAACATACCGTTGGGAGTCCAGTTATCCGGATTGAGCTGAAGGTGTTCCCGTCTTCTAGCCTGGCCAGTTGGGGCACAAGACGAGGATAGATCCTGGCTTCAATCCACACCATCAAAGCTGGTAGCCATTGATAATCCTCCCCTCCATTAATTTGTCTAATCCTCTTTTAAACCATCTAGGTTGGTGGCCATCACTGCCTCTTGGGGGAACAAATTCCATAGTTTAGCTATGAACAGCATGCCATATTTCTATTTACGTGTCCTGAATCTTCCAACAATCAGCTTCATTGGATTTCCATAAGTTCTAATGTGATGAGAAAGGAAAACTTTCCCCTAACCCTCTTGCATGATTTAGACCACCCCCTTCCAAACTATGGGAAGCAGGGAGGCCAGGCAATGGAGATATGAATATGGGGGGGGGGCGGTGGCAAGGCTAATTAACAAAGCCCTTCTTTCTGCCACCATCACATACATGAACGAGAACAAGGGGATGGGCAGAACAGTCTATAAATTGTGGCGATTTTCCATTTATATGTCAGTTCTACGAGATTTCTGAATTAACCCAATATACGCAGATACAGATATTTAAAGACCCATGTGAACATTCATATTGTACCACAAAACCCATGCTTAAACCCATGTTATGTCACTGTACACATTTATAAATATGTTTTATCCCAAAACATTCCATTTCTAATGCATTTGATACATTTCCCCCTCAGCCTAGGAGTGGATTGCAAAATTCGGAGAGGTTGTGAAATCAGAAATATAATTACGTTGCAATCCATGCATTCATCCATAAGGTGCAAATTAGGTTGGTTCAGCTTTTTAAAATGCAGAACAAATGAAATTCTCCTCAAGCCCTAAGTGAGACACTCTAATTGAGCACAGGTAATTCAGGAAGCCAAAATCCAGTGAGAAATTCAGATGGGGGAAATTTGGCAAGGTTGCCTGATTATTCTGTGTGAAATGCCAGTTTTAAAAATACTGCCTGAAAAAAATCCATCATAGTATTACAATGCTCAGGTTAGGGATAGGTGAATGTGTCTATTTTGGTTCCTTTCAGATTCTCATTTTTTCTAATCTTAAATTCAGTTTTCCACATTTCTATGGAAAGCCCTCGTGAAAATTCATCAGCATTTTAGTGTGAGTTTCTCCTAAAATACACATCTATGCATGTGTGTATATAATGCTTTTATGCATGTTATTTCCACTAATGTATTTATTTAAATGCACACTTTGTCCAACCATATTTATACCCCCCCACACACATTATTTGGCTGCCTAAATTCATTGCAAAACCTGTAGAAGTGTGAATTTTCGAAAGGCAGTTGTGCTTCAGTTCATGTCTTGTTTCAGAAAGGGCAAGTTATTTCTCCCACAATTCTCAGCTCAAGTACACAACTTGAATGCGAAAAGTGGCGACTGAATTCTACCTTGCAATTTTGAGAGCGGTGGCAGCAATGTTGTTTATTTATTCCAGCCAATTAGCGCACATGATCATACAAAGATCCTTAAAAGTCGCAAAATGCTAGAAATCATTTCCCAATGATTTGAATAGTCCCATGGAGAAACTTGAAAGACAATCAAATGAGCCAGCTACACACTTTAAGCTCTGCAGATATGGTCTCAACAGGCAGCAATTACATTTCGAAGGAAAATGTTTTACAATTGTAATTAGACATAATAGGAGGAATGTATTTTTTCCCTTTATCCTTCTCCCATGGCGAGTCAATTTAATTCTTAAATACAAGAGACATAATTGATTTTAGCCCTAGATTAGTACTGAAAATGATCTATATGCATTCTCGCTAATGGAACAAGAGAATTCACCTTCCTTAGGGACCGCAGCCCAGCCCAGTTCACGGCAACAACTATTAGACCCTGACAGGTTAGCTAATAGGAGGTGGGGAAGAAGAGGAGGATCATATACCCCACAGATTAACAATTTATTGCCATAATTAATGCTGCGTTCTTCCCAGTTAATTATTGGCTGTGTACACAAACTTATTATTGTTGTTATAAAGACCACAAAGGGGAAATGGCAATATGGAGCCATGACATCAGTTGAGCTGCAAAGGGAGACGGGCTAAGAATTATAAGAATGTATGAGCATAAGGAGAGCTTGCAGGATCAGGCCAATGGACCATCTAGTCCTGTTCTCACAGTGGTCAATCAGGTACATGTGGGAAACCCCTCAAGCAGGGTCCAATCACAAGGCACTCTCCCTTCCTGAAGTTCCTAGCAACTGGCATTCAGAAAATCTACAGCTTCTCACCATCGAGGCAGAGCATACTCATTATGGTCCGTAGTCATTGATAGGCTTAAAAGGTAAAGGTAAAGGGACCCCTGACCATTAGGTCCAGTCATGAACAACTCTGGGTTTGCGGTGCTCATCTCGCTTTACTGGCCAAGGGAGCCGGCCTACAGCTTCCAGGTCATGTGGCCAGCATGACTAAGCCACTTCTGGCAAACCAGAGCAGCGCTGGGAAATGCCGTTTACCTTCCTGCTGGAGTGGTACCTATTTATCTACTTGCACTTTGATGTGCTTTCAAACTGCTAGGTTGGCAGGAGCAGGGACTGAGCAACGGGAGCTCACCCCTTTCACGGGGATTCGAACCGCCAACCTTCTGATTGGCAAGCCCTAAGCTCTCTGGTTTAGACCACAGCGCCACCCGTGTCCCATGAATTTATCCAATCCTCTTTTGTAGCCATTCAAGCTGGTGGCTATCACTATGTCCTGTGGTAGTGAGAGCCATAGCTGAACTATGCACTTTTATCTATCCCCGGGGATGGACTTTAGCAATTTTTGGTAGTACGGCACCCTGAGCAAGGCTAACATTCTCTCCCCCCCCCAATGGATCTTCTCTGCGGTGGATCTTCTCAATTTTGCATCCCTTTGGCTGCAAAGGGGAACTGCCTGCCTTAAATCTGGTGCTGTGTCCTGAATCTCTCAACTTTATTAGATGTCCATGAGAGACGGCCAACCTTTAACATGGCCCCTAGGCCAAAAGCAGTTAGCTATCCCTGTTCTGACCTGAGGCCGGCTGTACCATTAAGCAGAATGAAAAAGGCAACACTGTCTTGGCACCTTTATTTACATACGGAGATAGTCAATGTGCTGTACTGGTTAGAAAGTTGGACTAGGAGCTGGGAGACCAGGCTTCAAACCTCCACTCAGCCAAGAAGCACTTAGGACCAGTCACTAACTTTCAACCTATCTTATCTCACATGGTTGATGTGACGATGATATGGAGAGTGGAAGATCCATATAGGTAACTCTTTAGAGTAAACGTTGGGTATAAATGCAGTCATATATAAATAAATTAAAGCTATACATTACAGTGGTACCTTGGTTTACAACCATAATCCGTTCCAGAGGTCCGGTTGTAAACCATAACAGGTTGTAACCCAAGGCGCGCTTTCACCAATGGGGCCTCCCCCCAAAAAATTGGTTGTAATCCAAAAAATAAATAAATAAAATGGGTTGTAATCCAAAGCGATTGCAAACCAAGGTACCACTGTATTGCTAACTGGGTTTTTATTTTGTCATTCATCATTTTTGCTCCCCCCACTTCACATAGCCATTCTGTCTTGGGATGGTCTGGTCCCACCCCATAACACAGAGGCAGACAGCCTGCTCCTTCTCTCCCCCTCCCCATCTCTTCATCCAATGAAGATTTCTTTAAAAAAAATATCATCAGAACTCTTTGTTGCAAGCCCTGATCAATACGCAGATTGGATATTCCAAACCAGAAACCTCAGAAAAGCTCAGAGAGGGGTAAATAATCACTCAATGTTATTAAAGCAATGGCTGATGGCAGCACTATTCTCCCGTCCTACAGCTTATTGATTTGTCCTTATAACAATTAGACTCCATTCAATGAAGCAAAGGAGGCAAAACAGAAACAACAAAAGGAGGGCTGGGCAAGGTAACTCTTAGCTGGCTTTAGAGCTGGCTGGCTGACCGAACCCAAAGAGTCCTCATTAATGGGAAAAAGTGGCAAGGCAGGTGCTGCAGGGTTCTGTCCTGGGCCCGGTGTTGTTCAATGTTTTTATAAATGACCTGGGCAAAGGAATTGAGGAGATGCTCATCAGATTTGCAGGTGGCACCAAACAGGGAGGGTGTGATGGCCTGGGATTCAGACTCAGATGCTGAACCTGAGAGATCCCAGCTTGCACACGATTCCCTGCCTCCAGAAACAGCTGAGCCTCCTCACCTGTGCTGGATCCTCAGGTGCAGGCATCAGCAGAGTCTGTTCTGGCTCCTGACGGGATGGAGGACCCATTGCCTGCAGGTGCTCCACTCCCAGCCTTGTCAGAGGAAGCTGAGGCGGCCCCTGGGTCCGGTAACCCACCAGCCTCTCCTGAACTAAGGAGGCTCAGGACAGAGGGGCGAAGGGAACTAAGTTCTTGCAGGAGGAGTGCTTGCCTCCAAGCCAGAAGGAGAGGCGAGTCACCAGAGGATCAGGGCAGATAAAAGCCAGCCAGCCCCAGCCCCAATTTGCATGAGCAACATAGCTGCTAACGCGTGTCTGTCTGTATCCTTGTACCTGCTCCTGCCCTGTACCTTACCCTGCTCCCTGCCTTGTTCCCGGCTGGACTGACCCCCTGTTAGACTCCTGAAACTAGGACTGGACTTAGACCCTGCTTCACGGACAAACCCCCGGGGCCAGCACAGAGGGGTAGCTAATGCCGCAGAAGACACAATCGGGATTCAATATGACCTTAACAAATTGGAGAATTGGCCCCCAAAACAACACAAAGAATCATAGAATAGAATCATAGAGTTGGAAGAGACCACAAGGGCCATCCAGTCCAACCCCCTGCCAAGCAGGAAACACCATCAAAGCATTCCTGACAGATGGCTGTCAAGCCTCTGCTTAAAGACCTCCAAAGAAGGAGACTCCACCACACTCCTTGGCAGCAAATTCCACTGCCGAACAGCTCTCACTGTCAGGAAGTTCTTCCTAATGTTTAGGTGGAATCTTCTTTCTTGTAGTTTGAATCCATTGCCCCGTGTCCGCTTCTCTGGAGCAGCAGAAAACAACCTTTCACCCTCCTCTATATGACATCCTTTTATATATTCCAGTAGGGACAAATATAAGGTTCTGAACTTAGGGAAGAATAGCCAGCTGCACAAATAATAGATGGGGGAGACCTGGCTTGTCAGTAGTACATGTGAAAAGGATCGAGGGATCTTAGTAGACCACAAGCTTAACATGAGTCCACAGTGTGATGCAACAGCAGCAAAAACAGCTAATGCTATTCTAGACTGCAAAGACAGAAGTATAGTGTCCAGATCAAGGAAAGTAATAGTGCCACTCTGTTCTGCCATGGTAAGACCACAACTGGAGTACTGTGTCCAGTTCTGAATGCCACAATTTAAGAAGGATATGGACAATGTAGAATGTGTGCAAAGGAGGGTGATCAAGATGGTCAAGGGTCTGGAAACCAGGCCTTCTGAGGAACAGTTGAGGGAGCTGGATATGTTTGCTTGGAAAAAGAGGAGACTGATAGGAGATATGATAACCATCTTCAAATATCTAAAGGCCTGTCCCATGGAAGAGGGAACAAGTTTGTTTTCTCCTACTCTGGAAAGTAGGACTTGAACCAATGGCTTCAAGTTACAAGAAAGGAGATTCCGACTAAACATCAGGAAGAACCTTCTGACAGTAAGAGTTGTTTGACAGTGGAATGGACTACCTTGGAAGGTGGGGGCTCTTCTTCCTTGGATGTTTCTAAGTGAAGGTTTCTAAGTAGAGGTTGGATGGCCATCTGTCATGGATGCTTATTTGAAATTCCTGCATCCCAAGGACTACATGATCCTTGGGCTCAATTAAAGCATACATGATGGATGGCCAACCAAGAAAGGAGATTCCACCACCTCTCAGGGGTGTATGTTCCACTGTCAAAGGACAAAGAAGTTGAGGAACTACTTGCTACAAAATCCCAACATGAAAAAGGGAGAAATTGTTAATTACCAATAGAATTCATATGTTCACTCGAAATTTTTTATTTTTTATTTTTAAAAACCAATTTTTCATAACACACTTGTGTTAGGAAACTCACTCACCTGCTTTTAAACCAAAATTAAGAAATTGCATTGTGCAAAGAAACACTTCAATAACAGGTCACTGTGCAGAGCAGGTGGAGCAACAACCAGTTCCCAAAACTTTTTCATTTTGTTCTCTCATAGAGAACATACCAGATATTAAGCTGATAAACATACTAGATATTAAAACTCCATGCATACATTTCCATATGTCTGAGTGGGATGGTCTGTACTGATGTTATTGAGAGAAATGGGGAAGAAGGTTGATTCAGTTCACGCTGAAAGGCGAACCTACCTAAATTCACACTTTCTAAAACAATAAGCAGACTGAAACACAGCCATCCTTCAAAATCTGATCTTTGAATTTTGCATCACAGTTCTCCAGCCAAGTAAAATGAACCAAAATACATATACTAGTGTAAAATGTGCATAGAAAATGCTTATGTTAGTGAAATCAACACAGAGAATTGGAGATTCAGGTAGGTAGCCATGTTGGTCTGATGCAGTCGAAATAAATTTATTATAAATTAAACCATAGAGCCTAGGGCTTGCTGATCGGAACGTCGGCGGTTCGAATCCCTGTGACGGGTGAGCTCCCGTTGCTCAGTCCCAGCTCCTGCCAACCTAGCAGTTTGAAAGCATGTCAAAGTGCAAGTAGATAAATAGGTACCGCTCTGGCGGGAAGGTAAACGGCACTTTCGTGTGCTGCTCTGGTTCACCAGAAGTGTCTTAGTCAGGCTGGCCACATGACCCGGAAGCTGTAGGCCGGTTCCCTCGGCCAATAAAGCGAGATGAGTGTCAACCCCAGAGTCATCCACGACTGGACCTAATGGTCAGGGGTCCCTTTGCCTTTACCTTTATTTTGCTATAAAGCATTTATTAGGCAAAATTGCACACATAGTGTATAATTGGACGAGATTTGCAATAACGTGTCAGTGAGGACTTTAAAAAGAATAAGAAGACAGATGATAAGGAAATGGGAGAACTGATTTTAGGATAAGAAAAATGAGAAGATGAGTGAAACCAAAACTGACGGATTTGTCCACCACTAAGACATGTTCAAATGAATGCACATCGATGAGTGTCAGAGTTTGCAGTCATGATTTAAGTCTTATTGCCCACCCATTAAAACACTTGAAAGTAATCACAACCCTTTCCATCTGTGAAAAACCAGGAAATCAAACTGTTCAGAAAACCACATGCAGACCTCAGAAATAACCTGCTCTGCTGACGTTCTAAGTGGCAGCTGCATTCCACATATCCTTGCAAACAGATTCTTGTGCAATCCTTCCCAAGAAAGCCTGGGGTGGGGGGGGGGGGGAGGCAAGCAGGAGGCCAGCTCACAAGTTCACTTTCCGACACCACCTTCATCGCCTCGCAAAACCCACTTGGTCTATTATTTATGAAAACAACAGCACGGTGAAACAATTGCATTAGCAGATTCCCCCTGTAGTATTGGTGTGTGAGGCATCTTATAATTATTGCAAGACAATCACACTCTTGGGGGACAAAGGCTGAGAGGAAAATGAATGGCGTGTTTTTTGCCGGGGCTGGTGGCAAAAAAAAAGTGGAGTGCCAATGCATAACTTAGCACCATAATAATGCCACTTGGCTCACATAAATTTTAAATGATTCATACGTCTTGTTTCGGTTTAGCTACATTTTGCTCTCTCTCTCTCCAAAGAGTGTAAAACAGTCACAGAAACTCCCTGTGGTGTCTGTGGAAGGGTCTTTCACCTCTTCCCATTAGCAGGCCCAGAATGGTTTGGGGTTTTTTAAAAACAACAACAACAACCCTGTTGTTGTTGTTCAGTTGTGTCCAACTCTTTGTGACCCCATGGACCAGAGCACGCCAGGCACGCCTATCCTTCACTGCCTCTCGCAGTTTGGCCAAACTCATGTTAGTAGCTTCGAGAACACTGTCCAACCATCTCATCCCCTTCTCCTTGTGCCCTCCATCTTTCCCAACATCAGGGTCTTTTCCAGGGAGTCTTCTCTTCTCATGAGGTGGCCAAAGTACTGGAGCCTCAACTTCAGGATCTGTCCTTCTAGTGAGCACTCAGGGCTGATTTCTTTAAGAATGGATAGGTTTGATCTTCTTGCAGTCCATGGGACTCTCAAGAGTCTCCTCCAGCACCATAATTCAAAAGCATCAATTCTTCGGCGATCAGCCTTCTTTATGGTCCAGCTCTCACTTCCGTACATTACTACTGGGAAAACCATAGCTTTAACTATACAGACCTTTGTCGGCAAGGTGATGTCTTTGCTTTTTAAGATGCTGTCTAGGTTTGTCATTGCTTTTCTCCCAAGAAGCAGGCGTCTTCTAATTTCGTGACTGCTGTCACCATCTGCAGTGATCATGGAACCCAAGAAAGTGAAATCTCTCACTGCCTCCATTTCTTCCCCTTCTATTTGCCAGGAGGTGATGGGACCAGTGGCCATGATCTTAGTTTTTTTGATGTTGAGCTTCAGACCATATTTTGCATACAACAACCCTACCTTTGTTAAAATAACATCAGAAGAGCTCTACTGAATCAGGTCAATGGCCAACCTAGTCCGGAATCCTGTTCTCATAGTGACTACCCAGATACCCTAATGGGAAACCAACAAGCGATCAGCGCCAGAGGAACCGGCCCAAGGCCAGGTAAGTTTGGGGACCCCTGTTATAGACCAACTAAGTTTGTTCTGGTATAAGCTTTCTTGTGCATGCACACTTCAGAATCTGAAGAAGTGTGAATGCACACAAAAGCTTATACCAGAACAAACTTAGTTGGTCTATAAGGTGCTACTGGACAAATAATAGTAATTATTATTATTATTATTATTATTTATTATTTCAACTGCATCAGACCAACACGGCTACCTACCTGATCCTATTTTAGGAGGATCGCCTCCTGGAACCTTATTACGGTAATTAACTTGCCTATTGACATAATTACTACATTCAAAGCATTTCAGAAACCAACCTTTAGCATTGCTCTGTTTATTATCACTATCTGCTGGTGTCTGTGGTCACCCTCCATCCTTCTGGATCATAGGATGTATCAAGCCTCAGTCTTGACGATCACTTATCAGATCTGTTCTCTTTGCACGCCATCTCTGTGACCCTCAGCTGACTCTGTGGCTTGCAAAGCGAAAGATAATTCAAGTAACAGAGTTTTCATTTAACTCAGCATTATTTAACATGGTATTCCCTCAAGGGCATGTTTGTATGTGTGCAGGGTTGTGCTCTGACTTTTTCCAATGGTGAGAGAGATTGTGCTTCTTATGTCTCTGTTTCCATTTGATGATTAAACTCTAGTAGTTAGTCAAAGGAAATTATATTGTAGCAGGAAACCAGAAATGGCTAAGTGGGTTGGAAAGGAGATTTTTTTAAAACAAGCATATGTGAAATCTGCCTGAGGAATTCCATATCCTGTTCTGTCCAGTGTGGTATAGGGGTTAAGAGCAGTGGACTCGTAATCTGGTGAACCGGGTTTGATTCCCTGGTCCTCCACATGCAGCTGCTGGGTGACCTTTGAGCTAGTCACACTTCTCTGAAGTCTCTCAGCCCCACTCACCTCACAGAGTGTTTGTTGTGGGGGAGGAAGGGAAAGGAGATTGTTAGCCGCTTTGAGACTCCTTAGGGTAGTGATAAAGCGGGATATCAAATCCAAACTCCTCCTCCTCTTCTCCTCTTCTTCTTCTTCTTCTTCTTCTTCTTCTTCTTCTTCCTCCTTCTTCCTCTTCTTTCTCCTCCTCCTCCTCCTCCTCCTCCTCCTCCTCCTCCACCTCCTCCTCCCCCATCCCAAGAGTAAAGGATTTCCATGGAGAATCCAACGACCTGGTTGAATTTCAGCTGCCTCTGCTGGCACTTAGATGTTCATCATCTTAAAGTCCCTTCATATAATGCCAACAATTCAATGATGGCAGGCTTCCTTGAGTGAAACATGTAGGCATAAGATGACTCATTATGCTTCCCAGAATATTTTGGGAACTTGAGAACACTGTCCAGTAAAACTGGTGGTGACTCCTGTCCTATCAGAATCCATGGAGGGAGACTACCAGTTGGTACAGACAGTAGTCTTCAACTTTTTCAGATCCAGGACCAAGGGTGGCCACATCTATCAATTTCAATTGCTCTGTTTCTCATTTTTCCCATCTTAAGTACAGTTTTCCACACCACTACATCTGTTTGCATTTTTAAAAATCATGAAAATTCATCAGCATTTGGGTGCAAATTCCTCCTAATATTCATATTCAGATGCATTTTCCCCTAATATACACCTTTTCGCAAATCAGTTTTCCCTAATATTTTAGATTATTCTTACACACACTTTGCCACAATATTTGCATTTTTTCTACACATTGCTTGGCTGGTGAGCAGCATTACAAAATTCAAAAAAGTACAAATTTTGAAGGATAATTGTGTTTTGTATTTTTTAAGAATGTGTGATTTATTTATTTTTTTAGAATGTGCTTAAGAATCTGTGGAGTTCATGTTCACCTTTGAACATGAATTGAATCAAATTTCTCCACCATCAGTACCTAGGACCCACCTTAACATATCCATCTCTTATCCCCCCCCCCTATATATTTGTTTGGCATAAGGTAGCTTCCTATCTTCCTTACAGTTCCCACTGAGGACATCTGAGGCAAGGCAATAATGAAGTCCAGTCTTCCCTTGGGAAGAATCAGCCAAGTCAGCAGTCAGGAGTGAAGAACAAGTCAAGACCAGAGGACAAACTAGGAAGCAATGCTGAGAAGCAAGCTGAAGAATAAGGACTGAAGAATAAGACAAAGCCAGAGATAGGATCAAACAGCAAACTGGACTGATTGAGCAACCTGGGATCATTCCAAGATATAGGAACACACCAGAACTGAGGATGGTTCAAGTAAGGTTCAACTAGAACAGGAAACGCTTTCTACTCCTTCCTGCTGAAAATATTCAAATGACAGGCTGGATGAGCTGAATTAGCCTGAGGCCTGAAGGTACTTTACTGAGAAATCCATCACTTGCAGTTTCACCACAGGGGGGAGCCACACAAATTCAGAACCAGTAGCTCTAGAAAGCGGTCCAGAGTGCACTCTAGGAATGATAAATTTGTGAGCTCCGTCCTCTTATTTCAAGGCCCCATGATCTGATAGTGTAAAGCAGGGGTCAGCAAACTTTTTCAACAGGGGGCCGGTCCACTGTCCCTCAGACCTTGTGGGGGCCGGACTATATTTTGAAAAAAAAAAATGAACAAATTCCTATGCCCCACAAATAACCCAGAGATGCATTTTAAATAAAAGCACACATTCTACTCATGTAAAAAACACCAGGCAGGCCCACAAATAACCCAGATGCATTTTAAATAAAAGGACCTCTACTCATGAAAAACCGTCCATGGGCCACATTTAGAAGGTGATTGGGCCACATCCGGCGCCTGGGCCTTAGTTTGGGGACCCCTGGTGTAAAGCAACTTCATTTGTTTGTAACAAGCAAATGAACATCTATGATGAATCTCATAAGATTAAAGATGCTTTGCTGTTAAAGGCAACATGTCGGGAATCTGGCTGAAGGCGCACAAAGTAGAAAGATTCAGGATGCAAGTGTCTTTGCGAGTAGGTATTTATAAAAATCAAAGCTCCCATCATAACAGGCAACATGCTCTCATTAAACTCTAATACATGAAATAATAACACAAAAACTGAAAGCGTTTTCATATTCTGAAATCCTTTGAGAAATCTCTGCTATCTGCATCAAATGGTACCTCACAAATAACTGTCCCCGAATGCTAGTTCATTCATCTTTTTTTAAAAAAAAAAATCCTTCAAATTTACTTTCACTTTTGGGAAGAAGCAAAGGTTATACAAAGCCAATTATATATATTTTTTTCTTTTAACAGCATCATGTTACTATGAATAATTGCCCACAATTCATATCAATTAGTTCCCATTAAATTTGATAGAGGTTGAGTTGTTGGGTTTAATTCAATTTCAATACATTTCAATTAGGTCCACTTTTTTTTTATTAATCCCAGTCACTATCAATTACCTTCAATTAATTTCATTTACTCACAATACATATTCAGGTAATTCTCCATTACTTTCAATTAGTTGCTACTAATTTCAGCCAGAGTCTGCGGCTGTGAATGGACTTCACGGGAAACAAATGATCCTCTTGGAATATGGATCTGTCATATCACCGAACGCCCACCTATACAGAACCAATTTTCCTCCTAGGTTTTCACAGCAGAGGCATGGTGATAGTCAGTGGTCTGGCAGCAAATGCTGGAGTTCAGGATCTCATTGTGACAGCCCCGAAGGCCACGTCCCCAAGGAGCACGCATGTGAAGGCTTTCGGCATAGTGGCACCAGTATTTCGGAAATCTGTAACTTGAGAAATCAGACAAGAACTCATTTACACTGACTAGCACGTGTTTCCCCTGCCCCTGCCCTACCTAGAGATTATTATTTATTATTTATACCCCATTTCTGGCTGGGTTTCCCCAGCCACTTTGGGCAGCTCACAGCATATAGCAGAACATACTAAATCATCAAACAATAAAAAAACTTCCCAATACAGGGCTGCCTTCAGATGTCTTCCAAAAGTCAGACAGTTGTTTATTTCCTTGACATATCTGGGACAGTGTTCCAAAGGGAGGGTGCCACTACCGAGAAGGCCCTCTCCCCGGTTCCCTCGCTTCTCTCAGCAAGGGAACCAGCAGAAAACCCTTGGAGGAGGACTTCGGTGTCTGGGCTAAACGATGGGGGAGGTGGTGCTCCTTCAGGTATACTGGGCCAAAACCATTTAGGGCTTTAAAGGTTAGCACCAAACTTTGAATTGTGCTCAGAAACTCACCAGGAGCCAATGAAGATCCTTTAGGACTGGCGTTATATGGTCTTGGCAGCCATTTCCAGGCACCAGTCTAGCTGCCAAATTCTGGATTAGTTGTAGTTTCCAGGTCACGTTCAAAGGTAGCCCCATGTAGAGCCCATTTCAGTAATCCAAGTGAGAGATGAGCAAAGCATGCATGTCTCTGGCAAGACAGTCTGCAAGAAGGTTGGATCTCAGGTGGCACACCAGGTGGAACTGGTAGACAGCTGCCCTGGACACAGAACTGACCTGTTCCTCCAGGGACAGGTGTGAGTCCAAAATTACTCCCAGGCTGTACACCTGGTCCTTCAGGGGCACAGTTAATCCATTCAGGACCAGGGAGTCCCCGACATCTGCCCACCTCCTGTCCCCCAAAACAGTATGTTTTGTCAGGATTCAACCTCAATCTGTTTGCCACCATCCAACCGCCTCCAGAAATTCACAAAGCACTTTCACTGCCTTCCCTGGTTCAGATTTGAAGAAGAGGTAGAGCTGGGTATCATGCACATACAGGTGAACGCCCAGCCCAAACCCTCTAATGATCTGTCCCAACAGCTTTATATATATGTTAAAAAGCATGGGGAAGAGGACGGAGTCCTGAGGACCCCACAAGTGAGAGCCCATGCATCTGAACACTCACCCCCCCAACACCACTTTCTGGACACGGCCCAGGAGGAAGGAGCAGAACTACTGTATAACAGTGCCCCCAGCTCGCAGCTCCTCTAGACAGTCTAGAAAGATCTATGATCAATGGTGTCAAAGGCCACTGAGAGATCCAGTAGGACCAGGAAACAGCTTTCACCTCGGTCCCTGGCCCACCAGAGATCATCAACCAGCACAGCCAAGGCAGTTTCAGTCCTATAATGAGGCCTGAATCCTGATTGGAAGGGATCCAAGTGGTCCACATCCTCCAGATGTGCCTGGAGTTGTTCAGTGACCACCCGCTCAATCACCTTGCCCAAGAATGGAGGATTTGAGACTGGGCAATAGTTGGCCATATTAGTTGGTGCAAAGATGGTTTTTTTAAGAAGCAGTTTAATACCCGCTCTTTAAGCAGGTCCAGGAAGACCCCTCACAGAGGGAGGCATTCGCTAACCTGTGGAGCCACTTCACAGCCCTTCCCGGCTCACTTTTATGAGCCAGGATGGACAAGGATCAAGAAGACAGGTGGTCAGTTTCACTTATCCAAGCAGCCTGTCCACATCCTTGGAGGTAACAGATTGGAATTGATCCCATGCAACTTGACCAGACAGGACTCTAGCACTCTACTGCCCCGGGCCCACTACCATGGTGGAATCGATCTCTTTCCAAATCTGAGCAACTTTATCTGCAAAAAAACTTTGCAAAATCATTGTAGGAGATTGGCAAAGATAGTTCCGTAAGACTTGCGGACCACCTGAAAGAGTCTCCTGCTGCTGTTTTCTGCAGATGCAATAGAAGAAGCGAAAAGGTCCTCTTCGCTGTCATCACTTGATAGGCCCGATGTTGAGCTCTAACCCGTGTTCAGTCTGATTCAACTCCTGTTTGGTCTGATTCTTGTCCGATTCAGCATGTCTCCTGCTGAATTTTGGCCCCTCCTAAAGAAAAGCAGGCAGCCCCCCCCCACCCCAATCTCCTCCTTTCCCCTGGGTGGTTTTTGATGACTGCATTTGGTTTTGAGGGGAGGGGAGGGGAATCCCTCTCTCTGGGTCTGTTTACATGAGCAGAGCCCCTCTGCATTGTATTTGGGTTTAAGCGGTCATGCGTTTCCTCTTGGCAGCGGGAACCGGTCCGAGCAAATTACACCTTGGCTTCAGTCAATGCTTATATCAGTTTCAGTTCAACTGTTCTGCTTTGGCAAGGAGAGATCCTGGCACTATTCATCCTGCCATGGAGCTCAGGTTACATAAAACAAATAGTTCAGCTCCATTCATATGGACTGGATTAAAATGTATTGGATGGAAGAGGAGGGAGGGAGGACAACACAGCCTAGCAGCTCGGAGGAAACCTGGCCTTCATTATAACTCAGCCTGTTCCAGCATCAGTGCAGCCCAATGGCAAATAAATGCTGGTTGTACTTAACACACATTAGTTCGACAAAGAAAATAAGCACCATCTAAGCATTCCTCTCACCCGCCCACCCCCATCACTTATCCCTCATCCAAAGGCTTTCATTAGGAAAGGAACTGGTTTCTGTAAATACCACAGTGAGTTCAAGCCTCTTTCAAAATGTCCAAGGCCATGGATGAGATTGAATTTCTAGCTGTGCAGATAGGCTGATGGTTCCTCTTCCTCTTCGAGGGGTGGAGGTGGGAAATAAGAATGCCAGAACCTTAGAAGAGTCCCGTGGGTTCAAGCCAAAAGCCTCTCTAGTCCAACCTCCTTGTTTTCACTGTGGCCAATCAGCTGCCCATTGGGAAACCCCTTTCCCCACATGAGATTCCAAGCAGCAGACGTTCAGAGGCATCCTACCTCTGACAGCGACGGTAGAATAAATCAAAAATTCTTTCCAGTAGCACCTTAGAGACCAACTGAGTTTGTTCTTGGTATGAGCTTTCGTGTGCATGCACACTTCTTCAGATACACTGAAACAGAAGTCACCAGATCCTTAAATATAGTGAGGGAGTGGGGAGGGGTATTGCTCAGAAGGGTGGTGGGAATGGGTGATCAGCTGATAGGTGTGGAAAACCTGTTGACGACTCTTAACGGCTGTAATTAGTCTTGCAGGGAAAGGCAAGGGGTGAGATGGCTAAAGATAGCTTTGTTATGTATAATGAGATAAGAATCCAATGTCTTTGTTCAGACCAGGTTTCTCCGTGGTTTTAAGTTTGGTGATTAGTTGTAATTCAGCCACTTCTCTTTCCAGTCTATTTCTGAAATTTCTTTGTATTAAGACAGCTACTTTGAGATCTTTTATAGAATGTCCTGGGAGATTGAAGTGTTCTCCTACTGGTTTCTCTGTCTTGTGATTCCTGATATCAGATTTATGTCCATTTATCCTTTGGCGTAGGGTTTGGCCTGTTTGTCCAATATAGAGAGCTGAAGGGCACTGTTGGCATTTGATTGCATACACAATGTTGGAAGATGAGCAATTAAATAGTCCTGAGATGGTATGTTTGATGTTGTTGGGACCAGTAATGGTGTTGTCCGGGTTTATGTGGCAGCAAAGTTGGCATCTGGGTTTATTGCAGGCTCTGGTACCAGTGTCCATGTTGAGTCCTGTTGTAGTATTATTGTGGGTGAGGAGCTGTTTGAGATTGGGTGGCTGTCTGTAGGCGATGTAGGGTCTTCCTCCCAGAGCTTGAGAAAGAGAACTGTCATTGTCTAGGAGAGGTTGTAGATCTTTGATGATGCGTTGTACTGTTTTAATTTGGGAGTTGTATGTGATTACTAGTGGTGTTCTGTTATTTTCTTTTTTGGGTCTGTCTTGCAGCAAGTTCTCTCTGGGTATCAGTCTGGCTCTGTTGATCTGTTGTTTAACTTCATCAGGTGGATATTTTAGTTCTAAAAAGGTTTGCTGTAGATCTCTTAGGTGAGAGTCTCTGTCTGTAGAGTTGGAACAGATGCGGCTGTAACGTAGGGCCTGGCTATATACTATGGATTGTTTGGTGTGTTTGGGATGGTAGCTAGAAGCATGTAGATATGTTTGTCGGTCAGTTGGTTTACGGTATAAGGTGGTGTCTATGTGTCCATCCTGTATTTTTATAGTAGTGTCCAAAAAGTGTATTTCTTGCATAGATTGGTTCATTGTTAGGTTGATGGTGGGGTGAAAGTCATTGAATGTCTGGTGGAAGGTGTCCAGGGTCTGTTGGCCATGTGTCCAGATAATAAAAATATCGTCAATGTAACGCAGGTACAAGAGAGGTTTGAGTGGGTAGGAGTTTAGGAAACGTTGTTCTAAATCTGCCATGAAGATGTTGGCATACTGTGGGGCCATGCGGGTGCCCATTGCTGTGCCGCTGATCTGAAGGAACAGATCCTCACCAAATTTGAAGTTGTTGTGGGTAAGGACAAAATGACAGAGTTTGGTAGCAAAGTCCGCTGTGGTTTTATCTGAAATGGTGTTCCTTATAGCTTGTAAACCATCGTTGTGTGGGATGTTGGTATACAGAGATTCCACATCCATAGTGACTAGAATAGTATTGTTAGGAAGGTTATTCAAAGATTGTATTTTTCTCAGAAAATCTGTGGTGTCACGTACGTAGCTGGGAGCACTGATGGCATATGGTTTCAGAACAGAGTCCATATAACCGGAAACCCCCACTGTAATGGTGCCAATACCTGAGATGATGGGGCGTCCTGGATTTCCTGGTTTGTGTATTTTGGGTAGAAGATAGAAAGTTCCTGGTCGAGGTTCTGCTGGTGTGTTCCTGAGGATCTGTTCTTGGATGTGTGGGGGTAGCTCCTTAACAATCTTGTTCAGTTCTTTTTTGTATTCTTCTGTGGGGTCTGAGTCCAATTTTATGTAAAAGGTGGTATTGGAAAGTTGTCTGTGAGCCTCCTGGATGTAATCAGTTTTGTTCATGATGACGACAGCTCCACCCTTGTCCGCCTCTTTAATTATAATGTCTGGGTTGTTCCTGAGATTATCTATGGCTCTCCTTTCAGCATGGTTTAGATTTTGTTGTAAGCGATGGTGTTTTCTGGTCACATCCGTTTGGATTCTGCGGCGGAAGCAATCGATGTACAGATCTAGTGTGGTATTGCGTCCATCAGGAGGGGTCCATGTGGAGTCCCTTTTAGTGTAACATTTTTTCGGTGGTGGTTGGTGGTCAATGTTCTGTTCATTAATGGGATGTGTGACCAGAGAATCCAAACGGATGTGACCAGAAAACACCATCGCTTACAGACAGAGACTCTCACCTAAGAGATCTACAGCAAACCTTTTTAGAACTAAAATATCCACCTGATGAAGTTAAACAACAGATCAACAGAGCCAGACTGATACCCAGAGAGAACTTGCTGCAAGACAGACCCAAAAAAGAAAATAACAGAACACCACTAGTAATCACATACAACTCCCAAATTAAAACAGTACAACGCATCATCAGAGATCTACAACCTCTCCTAGACAATGACAGTTCTCTTTCTCAAGCTCTGGGAGGAAGACCCTACATCGCCTACAGACAGCCACCCAATCTCAAACAGCTCCTCACCCACAATAATACTACAACAGGACTCAACATGGACACTGGTACCAGAGCCTGCAATAAACCCAGATGCCAACTTTGCTGCCACATAAACCCGGACAACACCATTACTGGTCCCAACAACATCAAACATACCATCTCAGGACTATTTAATTGCTCATCTTCCAACATTGTGTATGCAATCAAATGCCAACAGTGCCCTTCAGCTCTCTATATTGGACAAACAGGCCAAACCCTACGCCAAAGGATAAATGGACATAAATCTGATATCAGGAATCACAAGACAGAGAAACCAGTAGGAGAACACTTCAATCTCCCAGGACATTCTATAAAAGATCTCAAAGTAGCTGTCTTAATACAAAGAAATTTCAGAAATAGACTGGAAAGAGAAGTGGCTGAATTACAACTAATCACCAAACTTAAAACCACGGAGAAACCTGGTCTGAACAAAGACATTGGATTCTTATCTCATTATACATAACAAAGCTATCTTTAGCCATCTCACCCCTTGCCTTTCCCTGCAAGACTAATTACAGCCGTTAAGAGTCGTCAACAGGTTTTCCATACCTATCAGCTGATCACCCATTCCCACCACCCTTCTGAGCAATACCCCTCCCCACTCCCTCACTATATTTAAGGATCTGGTGACTTCTGTTTCAGTGTATCTGAAGAAGTGTGCATGCACACGAAAGCTCATAACAAGAACAAACTTAGTTGGTCTCTAAGGTGCTACTGGAAAGAATTTTTTTTTGTTTTGACTATGGCAGACCAACACGGCTACCCACCTGTAACTGGTAGAATAAACTGTACTCCAGTACTTCCATTCAGTTGCCATGAGCTGCATGGGGCATGCTGAAGATTTAGCCCTTTGCCAATATTGCACGGTGTTCAGAGTCTAGCTCATAATTTCCACCTTACTTTCCATCACTGTTGGATCAATCACATAGGGCATTGTCAGGGAACTTCCACCTGGCCCGCTGAGGGGAACGGAGGGTCCGTTAGCATACAGAGAGCCCCGACGCCAATTCAGCAGCAGCACCTCTTCCAGCGGGGAAAGCCGCCACACCTCCAGTGGGGAGGAGAGGGAAGGAACCAGCCTGGCGGGGAGGGGCTTAGGGATGCCACTGAGAGCCCCAGTGCCTCTTCTAGCCAGGAGCCACAAGCAGGGAGCCTGGCGGGGAGAGGGCTTGGGGATGTTGCTGAGACCCTGCGCTCACCTCGCCCGGCTGGTCAGGAGGGAGGCATGCCATTTCCGGCACCCCAGTTGCGCAGAGGGGTGAAATGCAAGGAGGGTAGGAGGAGACTTGGGGTGCCGAAGTTATTATGCTGGGGGAGAAGCCTGAAGGGCCACTCCCGGATTCTGCCAGCGACTGAGACAGACATGCTTTTTGTAGCTCTGCACTGTAAATAGTTTGCACAATAAAACTGCAAAAGACTGTTTGGGCTCCTGCTCCGTTACTTGTGAAGCACCTTCCCGCGAACCTTACAGCAATCCAGGAGTGGCCCCTTCTGGCTTCTCCCCCAGCACAATAACTTTGGCACCCCAAGTCTCCTCCTACCCTCCTTGCGTTTCCTCCCTCTGCACAACTGGGGGGCCGGAAATGGCGTGCCTCCCTCCTGACCAGCTGGGCGAGGTGAGCGAAGGGTCTCAGCAACATCCCCAAGCCCTTTTCCCATCAGGCTCCCTGTTTGTGGCTCCTGCCTAGAAGAGGCGCTGGGGCTCTCAGTGTCATCCCTAAGCCCCCTCCTCACCTGGCTGGTTTCTTCCCTCTCCTCCCCACTGGAGGTGTGGCGGCTTTCCCCGCTGGAAGAGGTGCTGCTGCTCATTTGGCGTCGGGGCTCTCTGTATGCTAACAGACCCTCCGTTCTCCTCAGCGGGCCAGGTGGCAGTTCCCTGACAGGCATCAATGCAAGATGCTATAAAGTTCTCTTGGCAGGCGGTCTCCATGCGGCCTATGGGAATAGATAGTCTGCTACACCAATGGGCTTTCAGAACAGAATGTCAACATGCCTTCTTTGACATGACTTTCCCTCAGCACCTAAACATATACTGAAAAGGGCGAGGGACAGAAACAGGGAACTTTATGAGTGCAATTTAATAGATCGGTAGCGGAGGCTGGACTTTCACAGCAAGAGACTTTAAAGACAACTGGATTTGGTGAGCAGTGACTCGTCCTCAGCAAGACAAGGGAGGTCATGTATTGTGCTGGCTAAAAACAGGGAATAGATTTTGAAAGAAAATGCTGCCATTTCATTGTGTCTCCCTAAGCCCCAATACCGGAGGGGGCGAGAATGACTTCAGTGAAATCGGTGGGTCTAAATGACTATAACTTTGTGAAGAATTGCAGCTAGGTAATCTATGATATTGGGACATGGGTAGTGCTGTGGTCTAAACCACAGAGCCCAGGGCTTGCCGATCAGATGCTCAGCGGTTCAAATCCCCGCGACAGGGTGAGCTCCTGTTGCTTGGTCCCTGCTCCTGGCCACCTAGCAGTTCAAAAGCACGTCAAAGTGCAAGTAGATAAATGGGTACCGTTCCAGCAGGAAGTTAAACAGTGTTTCCCTGCGCTGCTCTGGTTCACTAGAAGCGGCTTAGTCATATTGGCCACATGACCCGGAAACTGTACGCCGGCTCCCTTGGCCAGTAAAGCGAGATGAGTGCCACAACCCCAGTCTGGTCGTCTGCGACTGGACCTAATGGTCAGGGATTCTGTTACCCTTTAATCTATGATACATCCTTACCCTGACCCCCCAAAGTCTATCAGTGCAGGGAGATTATGTGTGAGGACTGATTTGCTTGCAGCCTGAAGGATTTGTGCATGAGCCCAGGTACTCGGAATGGGCCTCTCCACCACATGCCAGAGCTTCAGGTGGGAGCCAGTTTCTTCAAAATGATGTTCCATTGTTTCCTCTGCTGTTTGTCCCTCTCCACCAACAGGATCAGTGGTCAAGGAGGATCACTAGCAGAGAAGGCTGGCTCAAATAAAATTAGGATACTATTGATGCTTTGGGGACACACACACACACACACACACACACACACAGAGGAACATAGAATCCTGCTGCATGAGGATTAGAGGTATCGAAAAGCTATCTAGGTCAGCAGAATCTCTGTTCAGTGTCCACAACCAGTTGTCTATGGAAACTTGCAAGCAGGACCTGAGTGCAACAGCTCACCATCCTTCCCCTAAGTGGTGCAGGATAACATGCATGGTGTCACTCCCATTTTATCTTCACAAGAAGGTAGGTGACTAGCTAAGGTAGGTGACTAGCTAAAGGCCACCCAGGGAACCTCACAGCTCATAAGTGATTCAAGACCTACACTCTCCTGTCTAAGTCCAACACTCCAGCTACTACTTCATTGGAACATAAGAACTTGCTGCATCAGGTCAGTGGAGCATCTAGTCCACCGTGCTGTTCTCACAGTGGCCATGCAGTTGTCTGTGGGATACCAGCAAGCAGGACCCAAGCACATGAACTCTCTACTCCTGTAGCTTCCAGAAACTGGCATTCAGAAGCGTATCTGCCTCCGATTGTAGAGACAGAGCATAACTACCATAACTACCAGCCATTCACAGCCCACTTCTCCAGGAATCTGTCCGAACCTCTTTTAAAAACATCCAAGTTGGTGGCCGCCACCACCTCCTGTAACAATGAGTTCCATAATAGTTAAGCTATGTTCTGTGTGGAGAAGGACAGTGTGAATTAGGTGGTGTTATGTACTGAGTTGAATAGGATCCAAACTGCAGCAGTCTGATTGGTCCTAGAACAATAGGATTGAGATTGCAGCAGTCTGACTGGTCCCAGAACAATAGGATTGAGATTGCAGCAGTCTGATTGGTCCCAGAACAATAGGATTGAGATTGCAGCAGTCTGATTGGTCTGCAGGAGCCACCCAATCCAGCTCCAGGTGGAAGTGAATCCGCACTCCGATTGGCATACAGGAGTATCCCGGAATTAGCCAATCACGTGGGGCCCATTGTGTAAATAGTGTATATAAAGCAAACGTTTTGGGGGAACTGCATTCCTCACTACTATGAGCTGAATAAAGAGCATGAAATTCACACTTGACTCCGAGTATATTTCAGGTAGGTTCACCATGAGAATCAAATCGATTTTCTCACTTCAAGTCCAGCCGCCCTAGATGCTGATCTGGAGCCAAAGTGGTTTCAACTGTCCAATTAGCCTGGAGGACCAGTTTGGATGAAGCACGACCTCATTTCCCAAGCCTACCAGATTCCGTGCTGCATATCTTGACGCAGGTTGTTTATTAGTTCATGATAATCACACAGCCTCCGCTCTTCCTTTACTACTATTATAAAAATGCTTTTATGTTGGAGAGATGCGTTATTTATTGCGTGCTGCAGGAGGAAATGAAGCTGGTAGCTTTGCGTGTTGAGCGGCGGTTGGTTGAGCTGAGGCCGTGCTACTGCAAGCCCAAGAACCCTGTCTCCTCTTTCACAATCATAACAATGATTTACTCGCACGGTGCCATCAAGGCCTTTTGGAACGGCTCCAAGCAACTCTCCGGGCTGGCAATTCGGTTAAAAAATATTTTTTTTGTCATCTTCCCCAGTGCTGTGTTAGCTTCAAAGCCAAATGAGCAGCATTCTTTCATTTCTCACCAAAGTTTGCACTGGACTCAGCACCAACTTCATTGATCCTGCAACTATAAAGCTCATAAAAATGAAAGTTCAGAACCCACAATTCTGTTCCATACCCTCCAACATTTCTCCAATAAAATAAAGGATGTCTAATAATAATAATAATAATAATAATAATAATAATAATAATAATACCCTGCCCATCTGACTGGGTTGCCCCAGTGACTCTGGGTGGTTAACAACATACATAAAAACAAAATTAAACATTAAACATTAAGAAACTTCCCTATACAGGGCTGCCTTCAAATGTCTTCTAAAGGTTGTATCTCCTTGGTTCTGGGGGTTGCATAACTCCAACATTTCTCTGGTGAAAATAGGAACATCCTGCAATACCCTCCAACATTTATCTAATGAAAGTAGTGGTGTCCTAAGGAAAAGTTGGGATCAGAGTCCTGGACAGCTTCTGTAAATCTGGGACTGAGGCTGGGAAATAGGGACACATGGAGGGTCTGTAGTCCCCTCATCCAAAAATTCTAGGGTCCCTCCAGACACCATTTAATTGCACATCATGATGCTAGTAGCCATAAACACACTCTGCTTTTAATACTGTTTGTAATAACATTATTGTAATAGTTTTTGCAAGGTTTGGGGGCAGTCACACTGCTTTGTTTCCAAAACAGTGCACATCATGTAACTTCCTGCTGTACTCCCATAACTTTTTAAAAATGATAATTGTTCCAGTTTATTTTTGTCCCACTTTTGTTGTGCTGTATCCCCTCCAAATACCAGTAGCGTGGAGGAGGAGGAGGAGGAGGAAGAAGAAGAAGAAGAAGAAGAAGAAGAAGAAGAAAAGAAGAAGAAGAAGAAGAAGAAGAAGAAGAGTTTGGATTTGATATCCCGCTTTATCACTACCCGAAGAGTCTCAAAGCGGCTAACATTCTCCTTTCCCTTCCTCCCCCACAACAAACACTCTGTGAGGTGAGTGGGGCTGAGAGACTTCAGAGAAGTGTGACTAGCCCAAGGTCACCCAGCAGCTGCATGTGGAGGAGCGGGGAATGCGAACCCGGTTCACCAGATTACGAGTCTACCGCTCTTAACCACTACACCACACTGGAAGCATTGGGGAAGCATCGCAGAACAAATCAAACCAGAATAAACCCACCACTATTGTTGTGTTAAGAACAGTGTACGTCTTAAGAGCAGCATGGTGTGGTGGTTACAGTGTCAGTGTAGGACCTGGGAGACAAGGGTTTAAAGCAGTCAATGCTTCCCAGCCTAACCTACCTCACAGGGTTGTTGGGAAGATTAAATGAGGAGGGGTGGAACCATGGATGTCACCTGGAGCTCCTTGCCAGGGAAGGCTGGATATAAATACTATTATTACTATTACTATTACTACTACTACTACTTACTGCAAGTAAGACTGGAACTTACCCTAACTTGAACAGCCACTTCAGAACAACTTCCTTATTTTATTCTTTTAATACTACTAGTAGTATTCTTTTAATACTACTAGTAGTATTCTTTTAATACTACTAGTAGTATTCTTTTAATACTACTAGTAGTATTCTTTTAATACTACTAGTAGTATTCTTTTAATACTACTAGTAGTATTCTTTTAATACTACTAGTAGTATTCTTTTAATACTACTAGTAGTATTAAAAGAATAAAATAAGGAAGTTGTTCTGAAGTGGCTGTTCAAGTTAGGGTAAGTTCCAGTCTTACTTGCATGGTCGGTTCCAGAAGGTGATGCTTGGGGAGTGCTCTTCAGCCCTATGGTGACTTCAATGTGGGCTTCCACAGGATTTGATTTTATCCCGCCGACTGCTTAACATCTACATGAAACTGCTTAGAGTTTTGGAGTACATTGTTATCAATATGCTGATGACACGCCAAAGCCTGTAAAAGGTGTGCTTGTCTCTCTGCAGATACAGACCCTCCACGTGTCCCTATTTTCCAGGGAGGTCCTTGATGTAGAGAAACCATCCCAGTTTCTGATTTGATCCTGGAATGTTCCATTTCCCCTTAGGATGAAAATTTCCTTAGGAGAAATGTTGCAGTGTATGGAGTTATCCAAACCCTAAGCCGTCTAAGGCAATCCTGCATAGGGATTTATATTGCAAAAAGATCAAACTTATCCATTCTTAAAGAAATCAGCCCTGAGTGCTCACTGGAAGGACAGATCCTGAAGTTGAGGCTCCAGTACTTTGGCCACCTCATGAGAAGAGAAGACTCCCTGGAAAAGACCCTGATGTTGGGAAAGATGGAGGGCACAAGGAGAAGGGGACGACAGAGGATGAGATGGTTGGACAGTGTTCTCGAAGCGACTGGCATGAGTCTGACCAAACTGCAGGAGGCAGTGGAAGGATAGGCATGCCTGGCGTGCTCTGGTCCATGGGGTCACAAAGAGTTGGGCACGACTGAACGACTGAACAACAACAACTATATATATATATATATATATATATATATATATAGTTGTTGTTGTTCATAAAAAAATATGTTGGAAGCTGCCCAGAGCACTGGGGCAGCCCAGTGAGATATGTGGAGTATAAATAGTAAAATTATCATTATGGAATGGGATGTCCCCATTTTCATCGGAGAAATGTTGGAGGGTATGCTGATGTATAGCCATTTTGAAGAACAAACAAGAAAACCAGCAATAGCTATTTCGTGATTAGCAACATTTTCTCTTTCCCTTTCGAAAAGACTTCAGCTCCTAAGCTGATTAGAGACATACATCTGGAAAACTGAACTTCGTCCAAACCTGCTCAAAATGACTGTGCCTGTTAATTTGCTGCATTCGTTTGTTTTGGGGGAAATGAGAAATTCTGCCACAGCGTAACATATCTCTCAGCATGGATTGTGACAGAGATGCTGGAACCGGGAGGAAATATGGTTTCAATGTTTCCATGGCACGGAAATGACTTTCTGGAGAAGACGGGTGGAAGGCTGCGAAAGGCCTTTGAGTACAATTTGACATTTGACATACTTAACCTGCCGGCGTTCATGGAGAGCAATTTACTGATCAGTTATTGTGGGGGGAAAGGCAGGGAAAGGGGAATGCCGTGCAAATGGCGCCAAGAAACAGAAGGAGGTGAATCCCCAAAAGGGTGAGGCAGAATAACAAAACTGTTGATCTTCAGAAGCAGGAATATATCCCCCATCTTTAATTTAAGAAAATCTGCCATACTCGTCAGAACATAAGAGCCTGTTGGATCAGGCCATCAAAGCTGGGGGGCATCCTTGCCTCTTGTGGAAGTGAGTTCCATAGTTTAACTAGATGAGCAGTACATTCGTTCAGCAACATTCAATGCATATAGTCTATGTGCCCAATAGCTGAGCTGTACAAATCAACATTGGTCCATTCTTGTGCACAAATACTTAACATAACAACAGAATAAGAGCCATCTGGTCCAGCATCCTGTATCCACAGTGGCCAATCAGAAACCAGCAAGCAGAACGTGTGCAAAAGAGCACTCCAGTGGTTTCCAGCAACTGGTATTCAGAAGTGGAGGCAGAACAGGTAAAGGTAAAGGAACCCTGGCAGTTAAGTCCAGTTAAAGGCAACTATGGGGTTGTGGCACTCATCTCGCTTTTCAGGCCGAGGGAGCCAGCGTTTGTCCACAGACAGCTTTCTGGGTCATGTGGCCAGCATGGCTAAACCGCTACTGGCACATGGAGAACCATGACGGGTGCCAGAGCACACAGAAATGCCATTTACCTTCCCACCACATCCGTACCTATTTATCTACTTGCACTGGCATGCTTGCAAACTGCTAGGTTGGCAGCAGCAGGGACAGAGCAACGGGAGCTCACCCCATCGTGGATTTGAACTGCCGACCTTCTGAATAGCAAGCCCAAGACGCTCAGTGGTTTAGACCGCAGCACCACCAACCATAGACCTCTACTCCATGAATTTGTCCTCCCTGGAGAGAGCATTTCACAATCATTCAAAGTTGAATGACACAGTCTGGAGATACAACAACCTCTCGAGGTGAGAAGCAGAGGCAAGGAGGGGCATGGCCTGGGGAGAGTGCCAAGGGCCAGATAGAGAACACTGGAGGGCCACATACACCCCCAGGTCTGAGGTTTCCCAGTCCTCACTGAAGAGGAATACAAAAAATGCCACACACGGAAAACACCAACCTGGAACTAAGCTGTTACATGATGCCTTCCTTTTGTTTATAACTTCTTCCTGAAGCCCCTTATTTCATGCTTCAAGCAGCCTTCCCCTAAATAAAATTGTGCCGTATAAAGTGTTCTTATGATTTCCAATGCTCATTTCCAGAAAGGCTCTTGCAACTCTCTAGCCATAACTGTGATGAAAGGGGGCCGCATGGAGCCCACTGCAATCATTCTCTGTGATCATCCATCAAGACGCTTGGTTGCACGAGGAGCTTCTCCTTGGGACAGAAGTGCAGAGGCATAAAAATCGTTGTGCTTCTTCACAGGAGGGGGATGAACTGTTGTTTTCCTGACTGCGGGTGCTGCCCGGAAAGACAGGAAGCTGCCTTTTGATACAGAGTCAGACCATTGATCCATCTGGCTCAGTGATGTCTCTGCACTGCCTGGCAGTCGATCTCCTGGGCTTCAGGCAGGGTCCTCAGCCAGCCCTACCTGGAGATGTCAGAGATCAATCCTGGGAGCTTCTGCATGCAAAGCAGACGCTCTACCACTAAGCCATGGAGATGTGCCACATATAGAAGTGAGTCGGCAGGTGTCTGCCCTCAGGTGTGTATGGTTCAGGCCTCCTTGGGGGCTTCAGTTCTGCACTATAAGAAAAAGGAAACAGGTTGTAAACTGGGAGTTCAGTGGTGTTGTTGAGTGCATGCATGCACACTTGTCTCAGGAAACAATCACAGAATCATAGAACTGTAGATTTGGAAAGGACCATGAGGGCCATCTAATGCAACCTGCTGCAATGCAGGAATATTTCACCCAAGGTGGGACTCAAACCCACAACCCTGAGATGAAGAATCTCATGCTCTGCCGACTGAGTTATCCAAGCTCATATGGAGGAGTGCACCTTTGGGAGTGAAGGCAAACTGTTGGTGTGTCTGAAGTGACTGTAGAGACCAATATGAGAGAGACATGTTTTGTTGCAGCTGGGGGAGATAAAGGAATTCAGTTGTGCTGCTGCAGATGGCCCATGATGTTTCTTCTCTCTGCATTCCTCCCAGTGGTCATTCCTTCTCTGGTCACCCTGTGGATACACAACTTGACTGATTGTCTCCAGGTGTTGCAGTCATCTTCAAGGGATTCTCATATTGTGGGGTTGATGTTGTCAACTTTCATGTTATGTCTGAATACATCTTTCTAACACAGAGTTGGCCTGCCAATAGACTTGGTGCCTGAAATCAGCTCTTAGTAGAGCACATCCCTGGGGAACGTGCCAACTCCCATTCTGTGGACATGACCAAGCCAGCGTAGACATCGCTGAGACAGGAGTACAAACATGCTGGGAATGTGGCCTTGGGAGAGCACATCTTTGTTTGAGACTCAGTCCTGCCATGTGATGGCCAACATCTTCCTGATGCAGTGCATGTGGGAGGCATCAGTCCTGGCAGCTGAACCATAGCTCAGTGGTTGAGCAACTACCAGGTTCCACGATTCAATCCCCAGAATCTTCAGGTGGGAATGACTCCTGTCCGAAACTCTAGAGCATTGCTACTGGTTTGTGTAGACAATACTGAGCTAGATGGACCAATGGCCTGATTCCATACAAGGCAGCTCTCTATGTTCTCCCATAATAATGCATGGCTTCCATCAGTCCATGTTCTGCAAACAATACCCTCCTGACATTTAATAGGTTGAAGCTCATTCACTGGGTGAGTTTGGGCCAGTCACCTATTCTCAGCCTAACTCGCCTCGCAGGGTTCTTGTGAGGATAAAATGGGGAGGGGAAGAACTCTCGTGGGCCACCCTGAGTGTCCGGGAGCTACGGGGGATAGAAATGCAATAATAAAATAAAGTAAAATATAAGATGATAAGATAAGATAAGATAAGATAAGATAAGATAAGATAAGATAAGATAAGATTTCTTTATTGTCATTGTACAAGTACAACGTTGTACAAGTGCAACGAAATTGAATGCCATCCCATAAAAACAAGACAAAAAAACACATTTTCAGCCACACATGCACATACATACACACCCATCACAACTCTCCAAGGTCATATTATCTGGTTACAGCATTTAAGATGGTTATAGCTCTGGGGTAGAAACTATTTTTTAATCTATTTGTTCTTGCTTTAATTGTTCTATATCTCTTGCCCGAAGGCAGTGGTGCAAAAAGACTGTATCCCGGATGAGATGGATCCTGTAAAATATTGTTTACTTTTTTAAGGCAGCGGGAACTGTATAGTTCTTCCAAAGATGGGAGAGGGTGACCAATAATCTTTCGGGCTGTGGTTATGACCTTCTGGAGTACCTTCCTCTCCATGGCTGTGCAACTGGAAAACCAAGCACAAATACAATATGTAAGAATGCTCTCTATGGAGCCTCGGTAGAAGGACACCAGCAGTCTCTCACTCAGATTGTTCTTCTTTAAAAGTCTGAGGAAATAAATTCTCTGCTGGGCATGAGCTCTATGGGGCAAAGATTCAAATATGTGACTGCCACTTGGGTTGCTGCCTTTGGCTGGGCGAAATACGGGACAGGATGAGCAAAAATAAATGACAGAGTGGGGATTGGGAGGCACGCACACTCTCATGATGCCAACCCTCTCCCCCTTGTGGAGGGGGGGGTTTCCCTGCATTCATCCTCCTGCCTCCCGCACCACCCTGGTGCTGCTCTTCCCCTCGACTCACATAGATGGGCATCTCCAGCTGCAGCTCTAGCCTCTCATCCATGCTGGCATTGGAAGAGACTCGAGAACAGAGAAGGAGGAGGGAGGAGGAGAGGTCAGGTTGGGGTGGCAGAGGAGGCCAATTGGCAGCTAGACCAGTGGACAGCGGCTGAGGAGCACCAACGAGAGGGATGGGAGGAGGAGACGAGGGAGGGAGATAGATGAGGTCTCTCCTTCCCCATTCTCTCTATTGTCACTCGCACCAGGCAGGGCTCCTCATCAGCCACACCAACAGAGACACAACTGCAGTTTTGAGTTGGCTGAGATCAAATACAGGGAGAAAGGCATCCCGTTTGAAGTACAGATGGGACAAGGGAACAAAAACAGGGTGATTCTAGTTTTTTAGGGACGGGTGGCAACCTTGACTTCCATGCAGGCTTGAGAAGATGCTGATCATTTCTGAGAGAGAGAGAAAGAGATGTGCAAAAAGCACCATGGATGGAGCAAGCTTGTTCTGGCAAACAGCGCTGCAAAGCTTTGAGTCTCATATGTTGACCTTTCCGTGGTGTGTATGTGTGATGCATTTTGAGCACATTTCCAGCTCCAGCGTTGCAATCCAATCTTTGCAGCGAATATTTAAAAATGCCTTGGCAAGCCTTTGTCCAAATTCCAAGGCTGGGTTCTTTGAAATCACGGCAAAACTCTCTCTCCAGGGAGGCATCATACGGAGAGAGCTATCTTTGCAGCTCACCCTTCAATGCACTTTGAACAAGCAACTGCTTTTACTGTAAGCACGTTATTCACGGTCTCTTTTGAAAAGCAAGAGATAGGACCCTGGAAAACGATGTATTGATTTTTCTACCACTTCTTCCCTGTCCTTGTTTCAATCACAGCTTGTCTGAATGGCTTTCATTTTTAGCAATGACATGAGATTCTTCAGGAGTAAGCAGGAATGTGTGTGAGAGAGAGACAAGAGAGGGAGGGGGGAGCTTTAGAGATTCCCAACTTAAATAACATCACTGCTCAATTTAAGCTTTGGAGGAGGAGAAGAAAATGCTATTGATGTTTTTAATAGGCCTTTGGAGCAGCTATTGGAGGGTTGATAATAGCTACAGTGTGTTCGACTCGCGGGCCATTTTGTTCCTCCTCCTGTACATGCTTTAACGACAAATGGTTTAAACCTTGGCTCGCTCTGCTTCTCTGGATCAAAGGTCTCCAGAACATGAAAGCTTTTTGCTCTCGATATTTAAGGAAGGAAAGGTGGCAGGGGAATCAATGGATGTATTTTGTACATAAGGACTGGGGTGTGTTAGGAGCTACCCCATCTCATCATGATTTCCACCTCCTGCTCCATCTCGTCCTGTGTTTAAATCAGGAGTGGGGAAACTCAAGCCCCCTGGGTAATTCACTTTAGGCCATGGGACTCTCCCCAGGACATACTCCCTCCTCTCTATGCCCCTTTGAGGCAGGGGCGTAGCAAGGGGGCGGGGGCGGGCTGCCCCGTGTTCCATAATGGAGGGGGTGACAAATTATCAAGGAACAATTTTTTTTGAAAAAAATTTTTTTTTTTTTAAATGCCTGCTCCGAAGGTCTTATCTTACTATACTAGGGATTATATAGCTATATATGAAATTTCATGCATATCGGTTAATATCTTGACCCTCCTCCACCAAAATAGCTGTTCACTTGGCTGTTTTCCTATGTCATGAAGGCTGAAATTTCAGTTCAGTGGAGCACTTACTGTTCCCAACCCTAACCCTGTGGAAAGCCATCTAATTAGACTTTAATTTGATTTTGAGATGTTTTTAGGAGGTAATTTAATTATTGTTTGATTTTATACCAATGTTATGTATCTGATGTTAGCCACCCTGAGCCCGACTTCGGCCGGGGAGGGCGGGATATAAATAAAAGTTTTTTTTATTATTACTTGTTATTATTCCTTTGTAAGAAAATATGAAATAACATAAAACCATTTGGGGGGGAATCAATGGGGGTTGACAAGAAATTTTCCACACCGGGTACCACCTGACCTTCCCATGCCTTGGGGGTGGAATTTTGACCCCGGATACCAATTTACCTTGCTACGCCCCTGCTTTGAGGTAGGTTAGGCTGAGAGACTGGCCTGAGGTCACCCGGTGGGCATTGGGGCTGAGAGGATATTTGAGCCCTGGTCTCCTATGTCCGAGTCCAGTATTCTAACCCAGTGTTTTTCAACCTTTTTTGGGCAAAGGCACACTTGTTTCATGAAAAAAATCACGAGGCACACCACCATTAGAAAATGTTAAAAAATTTAACTCTGTGCCTATATTGACTATATATAAAGTAATTTCCCACGGCACACCAGGCAACATCTCGCGGCACACTAGTGTGCTGCGGAACAGTGGTTGAAAAACACTGGTCTAACCGCTATACAGTGGTACCTCGGTTCTCAAACTTAATCCGTTCCAGAAGTTCGTTCCAAAACCACAGCATTCCAAAACTCAAGGCACGCTTTCCCATAGAAAGTAATGCAAAACTGACTAATCTGTTCCAGACTTTTAAAAACAACCCCTAAAACAGCAATTTAACATGAATTTTACTATCTAACGAGACCATTGATCCATAAAATGAAAGCAATAATCAATGTACTGTACTATAAAATAAATAAGACAGTATTGTAGATGATAAAAATTAAAATTATTTTTTTTTCTTACCTGCACTGATGATAGTCATTGTTTGGATGGGGGGGGGCTTTTATCCATTTCCGCAGTCACACAATCAATCAATCAATCAATCAATCAGTAGCTGAACTGGGTTCCACACAGTCACAAAAACAAATTAACCGAAAAAGCCTCAAAAACAAAAATGCAAAATAAATAGCAAAAACAAAAGCGCCAAACTTAATCCATTCCAGAAGTCCATTTGACTTCCAAAATGTTCGAAAACCAAGGCGCAGCTTCTGATTGATGCAGGCGCCCCGGAAACAAAAGCCGACAGCCACATCGGACATTCAGTTTCCAAAAAACGTTCGAAAACCGAAACACTTACTTCTGGGTTTTCAGCGTTTGGGAACCAAGGCATTTGAGTACCAAGATACCACTGTACTGGCTTGGGAGATCTGCAGGATGAACAGTCTTGGGTGGCTGATGAGTTGATTCAGTCTATTCTCTCAAACAATCTGGGCTCCCACTTCTGGGAGTGGGGTCTGGTAACTCCTCTTCCTCTTCCTCAGAGGGGCACGAGCAGAAGAAGAAGAAGAAGAGTTTGGATTGGATATCCCACTTTTCACTACCCTAGGGAGTCTCAAAGCGGCTAACATTCTCCTTTTCCTTCCTCCCCCACAACAAACACTCTGTGAGGTGAGTGGGGCTGAGAGACTTCAGAGAAGTGTGACTAGCCCAAGGTCACCCAGCAGCTGCATGTGGAGGAGCGGAGACGCGAACCCGGTTCACCAGATTATGAGTCTACCGCCCTTAACCACTACACCACACTGGCTTTCACACCCCATGAAATCCTACCAGAATCAACCCTGCATAGCTAACCTGGGTCATGAACCACCAGGGTTTCAAGATTGAGCATCCCCACCCATACTATTATTAATTTTTTTATAACAATTTATTGATTTCCCAAAAATAACAAAACAAAAACAAAAACAATACAAAAACAAAAACAATACAATACAATATAAAACTAAACAAATTGACTTCCCTCTAGTCCCTCCCTTGGTTCCATTATTTATCAATATACCGCATGTCCATTGTTCAGTCTGAAACCTTATTTAAATTACTTATCATCCCATTCATAACAAAATTACAAGTAGTTTTAAAGCCCTGCTAATGTATTAACCTGTGTACAATGCTTCTGTAGATATGAAATAAACGTCTTCCATTCTTACAAACGTCTTCCATTCGTTGTCCTCTCTTCCTCTTAGTTTCATTGTCAGTTTCGCCATTTCAGCATATTCCATTAATTTAACTTGCCAATCTTCTTTAGCAACCCCACCCATACTAAATCTTTCCCGGGTATGGTGGAGTTCTGCCAGCCGTTGGTTCTCCCCAACAGGAAGGGCCTTAGCAATTTCCTGTTATGACCCAGGAAACAAAAGCCTTTTCCTGGCAGTGGCTCCAGGTCTGACCATTGGACTCCTGCATTGATTCCTAGCCCTCTTTGGATGGCTGTCTGTATGTGAAAAGGACCCTAGGCAGTGATTCTGCCCGGAGGCTTGTTGTCAGAGAGGTCACTCAGAAATCGGACTGGATTACCTTGAGCGAGCCGTTCCCGAACATTTCCTAGCTTTGCCTCCTTTTACTACTGCGGCTGTTTTTTTATTATTATTATTTCTCTTCAGTGTATTCAGCTGGAAGCTAATATTTCCTTGCTGACTGTCAGCTCTTTTTCCCTTCCACCCCATAATACAGGGTCATCTCTGAAAAGCTCTGAAGGTTTGACTCACAAGCAAGGAGCAAAATTTGTTTCAGGTTTTAATGTTCCCCAGTAGGAAAAATGCTTGGCAAAGTACTTTGTTATGAGAATATAAAATCCATTTCCAGAATGGACAAGGGGATTGTTTTTGTTTGTTAGCACTGGGAAGCTAGTGAGCAAACAGCCAGGGCAAGCCAGAAAACAGGCCAGATCACGCTTTATTTTCATTTCTGCCACCATCTAACTCTTCCTCTCTGTTTTTTTCCCCCTTCCTTTTTTGTTCCCAGGTGCAGAGAGGAAACCAATCTTAAGAATGAACGTGTGCAACCTGGAAGCCCCAAAGCACAGAGCCGAAATCCTCTATCCACAGATAATAAAGAAGTTACAGTGGAACCTCGACTTATGTATGGCTCGACTTACGTACGATTCCAGTTACGACCTTCAGTAGGTGCTTTGAATTAAGAACTTTCCTTTAGATATGAACAGAGGCCTTGCCGGCAGCCCGGAGCTTACCCGGCCGGCTGTGGGGCAGCGCTGAGACCTCTACTGCTGGGGAGAGGGCCCCCATCCCACCCCCAAAGCTGTGGAAGAGGTGCTGCCTGCAAGAGACACAGCAGGGCACACTGCAGCCCCAAACCCCGCCGAGGAACTAACCTGAGGAAGTCCAGAAAAGATCCTGGCCTGGCAAGAAAAAAAAGTGACCCTGGCCAAAGTGAATCAGCTCTTTACTGACCTTTGCCCCACCTCCAGCTTGTAGCCAGGTAAGCCCACCCATCCTCAGTGAACGTAAGAAAAAAAATGTTATTTTTTTTCCATCTACAATGCTATCTTATTTATTTATTTTATAGTAAATTACATTGATTATTAGGGACGTGGGTGGCACTGTGGGTTAAACCACAGAGACTAGGGTTTGTTGATCAGAAGGTTGGCGGTTCGAATCCCGCAACGGGAGCTCCCGTTGCTCGGTCCCAGCTCCTGCCCACCTAGCAGTTTGAAAGCATGTCAAAGTGCAAGTAGATAAATAGGTACCGCTCCAGCGGGAAGGTAAACGGCATTTCCGTGCGCTGCTCTGGTTCGCCAGAAGCGGCTTAGTCATGCTGGCCACATGACCCAGAAGCTGTATGCCGGCTCCCTCGGCCAGTAAAGCAAGATGAGTGCTGAAACACCAGAGTCATCCACGACTGGACCTTTACCTTTACGTTGATTATTGCCTTCATTTATGGATCTATGGTCTCGTTAGATAGTAAAATCTGTTTTAAATTGCTGTTTTAGGGGGTGTTTTTCATCGTCTAAAGGTAAAAGGTAAAGGGAGCCCTGACCGTTTCTCCCATGGTGAGGGGAATTGGCATAGCTAAACCTGGCAATGTATTAATTAGACTTAAGCATATCGGTTATATGAGGCTGGCTATCCCACAGATGAATGAAGAATATGCAAAACTGGGCTGGATCAGTATGTCACGTAAAGGAAACAAATTCCAGTCAATCACTTGGCAGCAAGGTTTACCGGTAGTTGAGTGAAGAGGGTAGGAGAGCTCAGTACTTCATGAAACCATCTTCCTCTTCCTGAAATTTTGTCCTTCTCCATAGAGAACCGCTGGAGACATAGTGCAAAGCATAGGAGCCAACTCCTAGGGGCTGTGGGGGCTCCGCCCCCCACAATAAAATATTTGTGGGGGCCAGGCTCCCACAAAGTTGATGAGCATTCCCATTTAAATGGTGTGTGTGCACTGCTGGACCATAAAGAAGACTGATCGCCAAAGAATTGATGCTTTTGAATTATGGTGCTGGAGGAGACTCTTGAGAGTCCCATGGACTGCAAGAAGATCAAACTTATCCATCCTTAAAGAAATCAGCCCTGAGTGCTCACTGGAAGGACAGATCCTGAAGTTGAGGCTCCAGTACTTTGGCCACCTCATGAGAAGAGAAGACTCCCTGGAAAAGACCCTGATGTTGGGAAAGATGGAGGGCACAAGGAGAAGGGGACGACAGAGGATGAGATGGTTGGCCAAACTGCGAGGCAGTGGAAGACAGGAGTGCCTGGCGTGCTCTGGTCCATGGGGTCACGAAGAGTCGGACACGACTGAATGACTGACCAACAACAAGTGCACGGCTTCATGTGGGCAGTTATGTGGGGCAGGAATTACCTGGGCCACCACAATTTTTCACTCAAGTTGGCAACCCTGGAGCAAAGTGTTGTCTGCACTGCGCACAGCCAACCCACAGGTCTACCAGCTCCCCTCCAGGTAGGCCACAAACTCTTGCTGCCTGTGAAATGTGTGGCGTTTGTGCCACAGTTCAGCCACTTCCGACCTATGAACTGCTGCTGCCCTCTGCTCCAGAGCCTTCTGTGAGTCGTAAGCCTTTCAGCAGCGAGGGAAACAATGGAACGGAATTAAATGAATGTTCATTTTTCTCAATGAGTGCAGCCGAGAAGAGCTGATGGCACAGGAGTTTATCATTTGGCGTCCAAAGCTGGGAGCGAAACAGCAGTTCAACACCCCATTCCAGTAATGCACAGCTGGCTACTGGCGTATTGATTTGCTTTTATCCTTTCCCCCCCCCCTCCTCAAGTAGGCACCACACGCCAGGAGACAGGATGCTTGACTTGATGGAATAAATGGACCGCTATATTTCCTGGAGCTCAAGATCAATAGACCTTCATATCTGGAAGTATTCCTGTCAACGGGCCAAGTGATGAGTCTCTTCCTTATGACAAGATGGTCCTATTCCTGGGCAGTCATCATCGCTGGCTGCAAGACAGATTCCTAAGTAAAATAGCATTTTGTTTGAGTTAAGGTTAACTGTTTGCATCTTTCTCAGTCGCTCCCAGATCTGGAATCCACGGGTTTGTGCACAGTTGCCCCATGTGAGGAGCCTGTGACTTTCCATGTGTTATTGGACTACAATTCCCATCATCCCTGATCACTGGTCGTGCCGGCTGTGGCTGATGGGTATTGTAATCCAAACCACCCAGAGGGTGATTCAGTCGCAGATTTCCTGCTGCTCACCCTAAGAACATAATTGCATCAGAAGTGATATCCTTCTACTATCAAAAATGTATAAAGGAGGGTCACCAAATTGTTGGAGATGCCAAAAAGACGTGGGGTCTTACTACCATATGTGGTGGACGTGTGCAATTATCGGGGAATTTTGGGATAATATTTATAACGAACTGAAGAAATTGTTTAAAATTACATTAAAAAAAACCCAGAGATTTTCCTGTTAGGGATTTTACCCCCGGAAATTAAAAAAGAAAGGAGAACGCTATTTATGTACGCTGTCACAGCAGCTAGAATTCTTGTGGCTAGAAAGTGGAAAAACGAATCAGTACCGACAATCTTAGAGTGGCAGATGCTTATGTTAGATTATTTGCAGCTGGCGAAATTGACAGGAGGAGTTAGAGGAGAAATGACGCAGAAAACTTTTGGTGAATGGAAAATATTTAAAGAATACATAAGAATATATTGCAATAATAAGGCCATATTAGCAGAACTAGAGTGATACTTGTAATTAAATAAATATTGAATACTATTGAAGATAAAAGAATGAGAAATAAAGATCAAAACTGTGCAGACAAACAATGATGTAACGAAAGTACATTAAGAAAGATCGGAAGATTTGTATGTATGTGAGAAGTGTGGTTATGTAAACCAATTTTAACCTTTTTTTCTCGTGTTTTTCTTTTTCTTCTTTTTTCTTCTTCTATTTCTTCTTTTTTATTATTTGTATTGATGAGACTGTAAATATTTTTTAATGTGTGTAAATAAAACCAATAAAGATTACTTTAAAAAGAAGAAGAAGAAGTGATATCCTTCTTTCCCCAACTATTGGTGGTTTTGCTTCTTGAAATAAAATATTCAGCTCCAGGGGGGTGGAACTCTATTTGTTGCTCTGACTATGGAGTGGGATTCATCCATGGGAGTAAAGTAAATATAGAAGGGGAACCCCCAATTGGCAGTGAGTTGGGCTCCCGAAACAAACTGCACCAGTTCTGAAAAATCCTTATTCAAGAAGCTCCCCCCCACACACACACAATACACACCACCGCAACCCTTCTCAATTCTTATTGGGAGTGGAGTGCAGAGGGAAGAGATCAAGAGGTTAAATAATGTTGTTAACAAACTGAAGTGGATTTTTATCTTCCAGCTACACAGAGGGCCTTTTGTGTGAGAATGGCTTAAGCCATACAGCAGATTGCTTTAGCGGTTCCTGCCAAGGTAGGAATGGGTACTCCATGAAAGGCTGCTCTTTGTGTCGGGCACGGCTTATATTGACTCTCGAGATATGCTCCTTTTGCAAAAAAAAAAGAGAGAGAGAGAGAGAGAGAGAAAGCTCTATTAACATTTGGCACATCCCAGCGTTGGAATCAGAGCCCATTTGTACATCCTGGCTCTTGAAAGGGGACCTTGTCTCATCCCCCCCGTCCCCGTCCCCGTCCCCGCTCCTTTTTACAACCTCTGGGACTATTTTTAAAATAAAATGTAAACAGTTTGAAAGGGTTCGTTACAGCTGTTAATACATAATTTCTAAAGAGAAGGATTCTGGGGCCCAGGGAATGCCTGGGAGCATCACCCTTAATCCCACACGTTGGTCACACTAGAGTGTGACATGATGTTGAGGAAAACCACTCCCCCCCTAAAGAAAATATACTGGCACCACAATAGCCCTTGTTCACACAGGGAATGTCCAAATGGTGGAAATCGCTCTCCGGTGATGTAGAAATGGCCACTGACTTGGATAGCTTTAAAACAGGATTAGACAAAGTCATGGAAGATGTTACCAGTGGCTACTAGACCTTTGGGTGAGCACCATCTCTCAGTCCCATCAGCATTAGAAGCACGGTGGGTGATGACACACGAGACCTTTTCTGTGGCTCCTCCCATATTGTGGAAATCCCTCCCAAGAGAGGTTAGACCAGCTCCCTCTTTGTTACCCTTCCACTGGCAGGTTGAGACCTTCCCATGAAAACCAAGGTGCAAATGATGCTGATCTCTAGTTTGCTGTCAGGGCAAGCTGTGTTTCAACTGCCGGTTTTAAGTGCGTTCCGATATATTTGAACTTAATGCTTTTAGCTAGTTTTTATTACATTGCATTTCACGACGTTGTTTTTTCAGTGTTGTTAAGTCACATTGAATCCCAGCTTGGGAGGAAGGCGGGACAGAAATGCATTGAACAATAATTGTAACATCCTCGATGGCTGCATAGATTTACCACCACTGTCAGCGGCACTCTGGCTCTGAATGCCAGTTGCTGGGAACAACCAAGGAAAAGAGTATAAAATACTCAGCCGTGACTAATCCCTAAAACAAGGTAAAGGTATAATAAAGATATAACTCAAACTTGACTGAACACAACTCCAAAAAATGGGGTGAGGGCCCCTAAACAACTAAGTGGAATTAGACAAATATATATATATATACTACTCAAATGAAAACTGTTATGTATTGAAGTTCTCACCCTAGGCCACTAGGGGTGTGTGTATATAGTTCATTCTGCTGCAGTTTTCACTCAGGTCCGCATATGCAAAAGAGGGATTGTAAAGTGACGTTCAGGGATTGGTTAACTACAGAAAGTTGTTACTGTTGCTTTGTAGCTGAGTTCTATATAAGCAGGCTGCTGAGGCCTTCAGCTCACTTCTGTTCCAGCCTGAGAATAAACAAGAGCTGCTTGGAAATCACTGTGTCATCTGCTGTGTCCACTCACAACTTAACAAAAACCCTCATAACTGAAACCCTAACAAGGTGCCGGCTCTTCCTCGTTTCACTGGATAAGAAGTCAGTTTCCTCAGAGGGAAATCAGAAAGTTACTAAGATCAAACCAAAAGAATAACGAGCAGTAGGGGGAGAATCCTCCCAAACTATTTCATGTTATTTAAACTCAGGCTAGCTAACCTAAATAATTCTGATAACAAAACTCATTGTTTTGAAGACGAAGCCGCACGGGCTCCTATGACCAGATGCTACAAGAACATGATTGAGAGCAGTCTCAATTATTTAGGTTAGCTAGTTGTTTAGGGGCCCTCACCCCATTTTTTTGGAGTTGTGTTCAGTCAAGTTTGGGTTATATCTTTATTATACGTTTACCTCGTTTTAGGGATTAGTCACGGCTGAGTATTTTATACTTTTTTCCTTGGTTATTCCCTTTGGTTATTACACCCCGTGATTGTCTTTCTGTTTAGTTGCTGGGAACAGACATCTGGTTGCCCACTTTGCAAATAAGATAATGAACTACATTGGTCTTTCAGCCGATCCATCTGGGCTATTCTTGTGGGCTCATATGTCGCACCATCTCAAGGAAGCCCTGATCAGCTCTGCGTCTCTTATCAGCTTGCAATCTATCGTGGTCTGCACTGAGTAAGCTGCAGTGTGTGTGTGTGTGTGTGTGTGTGTGTGTGTGTGTGTGTGTAGATGGAGATTGTGTGGTGCTAGACACGGAATGATCCTGACTCACAGGAAGTGGTTGGTCTGGATGACTTTGGGATTTCTTTTGGTGGTGGCGACCCTGTTCCCATTCTGCTTTATTTCCCCCTAATGGGATCATTAGCAGTGACTGCCTTCCACCTGCATTCCTTTCCCTTTGCTTTCAAACCTCAAAAAACAGTTTGAGTGCAGGACGCCGCTCAGCCACTCTCTCATTCATCAGCCATAATGCTGCTTTTGTTAAATGCCAGCTTGAGCAATTGCTCCTTGGCCATATTACCCGTAGGTGTTTTTTGAGGACTTGGCATCCTGAGGAACAACCAGCTATCATATGCACGCGTAACGAAAATAATAACCAACGAGGATCTCAAAACCGGGTGATAAATCTCAGCAGGGACCATAGTTCATTATGAGGATTATTCCTATACTTTGGGAAAGGTTCGTTCTGTGGGAGAAATAATATTCGCTCAGGACTTGCACTGCTTTACATCTCCTCCTCCTTCCTTTCCACTCTCCTCCCCCTCCCCGCAAGAAGCAAAAGTCTCCTTGTTCCTCTTCTACATCCTGTTACTTCTCTGTGTGACTCACAGCTACCCAGTTGGCTAAATAATTAACTGAAACGACACACACATCCAAGCCAATTATCCTTTCAGATTACACTGTGCATAGAGTCGCACTATGTCATCCAAGTTATTTTTAAAGCTCCCTTTAATGATCATTCCTAAATCTTATCCTTCCTTTCACTATTTCTTTTAGCATGGAGATGGGGGTGGGGAGAGGGGATTGGGGAGCAAAAATGTGACAGGGCTCCTTCTTCCCCTGATGATTTGCTTGAAGGACTGTATTATATAGGGTCTCTCCAGACTGGGTTGTCTTGCAGGCAGGCAGGGAAGCAAGTGTATTCTGCAACGTATCATCGATGCAATAATAGGGCATCGGTGGCGAATTTTTACTGGACTGTCCACTCATCATTCTGCTTTATTAGTTGCGCAGGGATGCTTCCCCGATGTTATCATATTATTGCTACCTGGAGCAATGCTCCTGCACTCAAGCAGAAAAAATAAATAAAGTGGAACATTTGCGACACAAAAAGTTACAGGAAGTGGGTAAGATGTTACTGATCGGAAATGACTGCCCCAACACTTTTGCGGGCACAACAGGTGTCTCTGACTTTGCTCATTAACTACTCAGGCTACCTCTTGACTCAGGTGGTACCTATCCTGATCCGCGATATACATCCTAGCTGAACATGGAACTTGTGCTTTCCATTGCTCCCACATTCCGGAGCAACGTTTTCGTTTTCTTGTTCAGACGTGTGCAGTTTGACTGGAGAATGTGCACATTGCCCAGAGGATGTACAAAACAGGAGTCGAATTGTGCACATTCCCCTGAGGTCCTATTGAGCATTGTGAATATTGCCCAGAAAATGTACAAAATTCACTTGATATACATGCACATTCTCCAAGGCCTGTTAGAGATTAAGATTAAGATTAACAGAAGGCCTGGTGAATGTGCACAATAGCTGGTTGTTATGCACATTAACCACATAACATACATTCCGCTTAAGTGTGTGTGTGTGTGTGTGTGTGAATTCTAGGCCAGACTATCTTTTTTTAAACCATAGTTATTCTTGAAGTACCATCAGATATATCCATGTGCAGATAAGCATATCAAAATATATATCTTATCTCTTTTCCTTTCCCTTTTCTCTCCAGAAAACAGTTTCAAAGTTATCTGTTTTAAGATGTTTTATACCTTCCATCTCCACTCAAGGAAGAAACCATGATTCACCATTAACAGTGTCTTTCCTCCAGTACTCCCCAAAATGGCTTTGTTTCTACTGCTTTATATAGGACATTTCTTAACGGCCCAGAGAGGGTGAAGAGAGGGTGTCTATAAAGGAAAGTGTGGAAATGTTATTGTACTTTTTATATAAAAAGGACTCCAAAGAAACAGCAGAACTTGGGCAAGTATGTGGCTTTTTATTGCTTTCCATAGAACTCAAACCTCCAGCCAGGTATAACTGTCAAGGTGTTGTTTATACATCATAAAATGTTAAAATCCACTTATATGTTTAGCTTGGATAGAGAAGGTTCTGTCTACTCCTTTGCTATTTGACACTGAAAACCATGTTACAGTGGGCGGGGGGAGGGAACCCTGCACATTGTGTCCCGTCCCCCCAGGGCGGGGTTGCAGGTGTATTTTTCAACACGTCATTAATGCACTAACGATGTATTAGTGGTAGAATTGTACCGGACCATCCACACCTCATTTATTCATTGTTCTGTGAGGCTTCCTCAGTGTCAACACATTGCTGATGTCTGGAGGAGCACTCTTGCAATATACAGTCAAATCTCAGTTCCCAAACACCTCCGTTTTGGAATGATTCAGCTCCCGAACACCGAAAACCCGGAAGTAACTGCTCCAGTTTCCGAACAATTTTTGGAAGCCGGACATGCTACACAGCTTCTGTTTTGTGTTTCCCTATTGTATTGAGGCTTTCGTTTTCCATTTCCGGTTGTCAAACATTTCGGAAGTCGAACGGTCTTCCATAACGGATTACGTTTGACAACCAAGGTTTGACTGTAGCACAATCAAAGTGGGACAAAAATTAAACCGTGACATTATGGAAAGTTAAAGGACTTGAGCGGGAAGTAGTATTGAAAGTGGGCGTTCCCTATAACCATTCTGATTCAACCATGAGCACAAATTATGAATGCACAGTAAAAAGGATGTTTGGAAGGGGTGTGTGTGTGTGTGTTTAGTGATAAATTATTTTTTCCCCTAGTTAAGTCACTTCCATGTGTTCCATATGCTCATCATTCCGTTCTCTTCCATTTCCACATGAATCTGCATAAGAGTAGGTTTCTCTCAAAATATGTATTTAAATGCATATCTTAATGTGGATTTTCTCTCAAATGGCCATTTAAACCTACCTTTTGTCTAAACTGCCGAGAAATGCATTGCAATGTTGAAAGACATACAAAATCTGGTGAATTGGTAAATTCTGTCAGGATTGTCCTACTCACAAGTAGAACCTTGGCAGAGACACACACCCTACTGGCATGTTCCCTCCCTCCTGGACAATCGTTCGGGAGCTTCAAAAGCATTCCTTAGCCCGAACATCACAGCGACTGATGCCAGAAGACATCAGCACACTTAGGGATCCGCAGAGGTTTGCGCAGTTGCGTAACAGAACTCAGCAACTCAGCATTTAGGCTAATCTACTTTATTTACATATAAACACACATGGAGCACTGCAACATGGCTCCCTCTCTCTCTAGCATCAGACAGCAAAGAGAAAGAACAAAGGACAATAGTCCCACTTCAGGGAACACAGTAAGACAAACATCCTGTCTTCGTCACATCCCATTCCTGTGGAATCAAAACACATACCCAGTCATGTGATAGACAATAATCCCATGACTGCACACGGGGAATGAATCTCCAACAAGTTCTGGTCAGCATTTTTGTAGGAGAGATTCCGGACGGGCCATTTTGTAAAGGAGTTCACAAAGATTGGATTCCTCAAGCACCCCTGTGTTTTTTGCGCATGTGCAGTGAGGGAGCCAATTGTGACGCCAAGGCTCCAGGGCCAGCCCAGAGCATTTTCCTGTATGAGGTGAAGGACAGGATGACACCCTCCTCCACGGGACATAGAGAAGTCAACCAGATTGGCCACTGAATCTGAATCCATCACTTAGGATGGGAAGGTGCCTTTCACAAGACCTGAGGAATTCTTGAGTTGTAGCGATGGCCGCCAGTTTGAATGGCATTAAAAGAAGATTAGACATTAATTAATTTCACAGAAAGGGGATTTTCTTTTCCTAATGTTTTGATAGACAATTGAACACAGATTATTTAAATGCAATCGTAGAATTGAAACCGCAAAGAGATAGAGGGAAGTCAACAAACCTATAAGGGACTCAAACCAGTTTAGTGGAAAAGAAAGAAAGTAACTGTAAGGAAATGGGGGGGGGAGAGAAGAAATATGAGGGAAACCTCTTTCTAGGAATTTTGTGTATAGAATATTCAAGTCATGGTTTGTACTCCTTAAATAATGTGGTATTTGATAAATATGCTTTTTTTCTTATTCTTTCTTAATTTTCTCTACATTTTTTTGTTGTTGTTTATTCTTTTCTTGTAAATTTTGAAAATGTAATTGTCAGGGAAAGAGGGACTACTCGGGAGGAGCAGGGAGAGAGAGAGGAGCAAGCTAGAGCTGGGAGGGAAGATAGCGATTCCTCCAGGGAAGGGGGGGTCACTGGGCTATAGAGAACAGCCACCCATAATCTCCACAGATTCATCTTCCTCCTCCAGCCCCCGTCAGGAAATGTCTCCGGAAGAGAGGGAGATGCCAGGCTTGGGGATGACAGAGCAGAGACCCAGCACCGTCAGTCACAGACAGGAAGATGAGCCGGGGGGGGGGTAGGAGGAGACGCAGACGTCATTTTAGGGTGCCGAGCCGTTGGTTGTGTTGGCGGGCGCGCGAAAGCCCGCCACTCCGAGAAACTGAAACTGACTGAGCAGTCATGGCTGCAGAGACTCTGTAATTCCATTATGGACAATAAATAGTTTTAGCTTACCTAAAGGCTTGTCGTTACTCATGAGCAACATCCAAGGGAAGGAGTAAATCCCTGACAGTAATAAAGATATTTTTAAAAGAAAAGAAAAGAAAAGAAAAAGAGAAGATTAGACAAATTCATGAAGGATAACAAGGCTTTCTAAGGCCACTAGCCATGACTAAGTTCTACCTCCAATTGTACCTGTGGAGACCAGTCGCTGGGGATCACTAGTAGGTCAAATGTGCTGTTGCACACATGTCCTGCTTGCAGGCTTCCTACAGACATCTAGATACCCGCTGTGAGAAGGAGATGCTGAACTAGACTGGTCATCAGCCTGATCCAGCAAGGTTCTTCCTATGTATTGATGGACTTGTAAACTCCCCTGAGAGTTCTGAACTAGGAGGTACAGAAATTTAATAATGAAGGGCAACCAGTAACAATCACTCCCAGGGTTTCACTTAAAGAAAATAAAAATGACCACGATGCAATACAAAACATCAAAACCCAATTCTAAAACAGCTGAGGACCATTATCAAGCAGCAATCGACCTTAAAAACCAAGAGTGTAAAAACCCGTTAAAAGCAACGAGAACGGAGAATTTAAACAGAAAATGTAAAAGCAGCAGATGTTAAAAGCTGCAGTTTTAAAAGCTTGGGGGGGGGGGGAATCTGGAAGGACATAAAGGGATTTGACTGGCACTGAGGAGACATTAAAGTAGGTGCCTGGTGAGTCCCTCTGAGGCTATTCCATAGTTGAGGGGCCACCATTTGTAGCCACTGTTGCATCTAAGCAGACCAGAACAGTTGAATGGAGTGTATAATTCAAAGGCTCACAGAGGCTGAAAGTGTGGTGTAGTGGTTAAGAGCGGTAGACTTGTAATCTGGTGAACCGGGTTCGCGTCCCCGCTCCTCCACATGCAGCTGCTGGGTGACCTTGGGCTAGTCACACTTCTCTGAAGTCTCTCAGCCCCACTCACCTCACAGAGTGTTTGTTGTGGGGGAGGAAGGGAAAGGAGAATGTTAGCTGCTTTGAGACTCCTTCGGGTAGTGATAAAGCGGGATATCAAATCCAAACTCTCTTCTTCTTCTTCTTCTTCTTCTTCTTCTTCTTCTTCTTCTTCTTCTTCTTCTTCTTCTCTTCTCCTCCTCCTCCTCCTCTCTCTCTCCCTCCACTCCCCACTCATGCTGGATAACCCTGAAATTACCCAGAACCCCGGCTGGGGGGCTGGGAAGGATAAACGCCCAATGCCTGAGCCAAGGTCTCCCTACATCTGAATATTAATAAAGTTGTGGCCAATTTAATCCCATAGAACGTTGTCACGTGTCGTTATTTCCCTCAGGGGCTACCCGGGTTTCGGGGCACTTCGCCTGGCCACGCGATTAGAAATTACCTAACTACACAGCTTAGTAATTAGGCAAAGATCTGTTACACAGCTTAGTAATTAGGCAAAGATCTGTTACTTTAGTTTAGCTCTGCTTTACTTTCTATCATTGGTCCTCAGTGGTTAAGTGCAGGCAGGCCATGGAAGAAGCCTAGCCTGTGCTCTAATAAAACTTTCATTCCTGTTTGACAGCCTGATTGTGGAATAATAAGGACACCTGTGATAACTGGGTCCAGCCATGTGACCAGACAACAGCTGGACATTTACTGCAGGCAGGGATGGAGATGGTGTGAAATTTCTGCAAGAAAACCTAATGTTGATACTTGTTGTTTTATGTGCTTTGAGAAATAGCTGCCCATCAAATTCTCCCCATCAAAAATGGATATTTTGAGCTGGCTCTGCTGCCACCTCCTTGGTACAATACAAATGAGCTCTTAAAAGAGACCAATACAAGGTAGTTGAATTTTTACTTTATTTCCTGTTTTCCCTTCTGCACAAATAATTATTTATGAGTCTGCAGATATAGATGTTAGCTCTCACACCAATTCTGCACTTTACACCAAAAAAGGTATGAGTCTAGAGACAAAGGAAAAAGGCACGTGTATGGACCGAAGACCCTCTTTGTTGTCGAAATTTGTAATAACACTGCAAGCCTAACAATCCTCTCTGGTTTCTGTGTGCCAACCACAGGGTTATTTTGCCCAATTCCCCTGGAGTTGCACAAATGAGACTTGGCAGGAGGTGTTGTGTTGTTGTCTCTCTGGTGGGCTGCAGAAAGTGCACATCTCTCACTCTGGCACATCTGGCCACTTTGACTGGCAGCCACTGGCACGGTGCTGCAAATTTAATTATATTTCAGTGCCTCGGCTCAGACAACGAGCCCTCGTGCCAAACGCCGAACCTTTGCTTTGGTGCCAGATGCCAGACATCTGCTTCTCTTGACTGAGCTTAATTCCGTTTGGCAGCGGAGGTGGCATAAAGCAACACAGCTGGAAGCTGGAGGAGGGGAGCAGGGTGGGCAGCTGAGTTCAAGGGTTCAGGGGAGATGCGGGAAGCTGCCTTCTTCCATGTCAAGGCATCCAAGACGTGTCCGTCATCCCCATCATCTTTCTTACTTGCATTGCTTAAATCGTAAAATTTCAGTATATGATCGGTACATCAGAATTGCCACCCTGAATCACACCAGAGACCATTTACTCCAGAATTCCATTGCCAGCTGCAGCAAGCCAGATATCTCTTGTTTATTTAACATCTGTGTTATGGGTATCTAGACTTTATCTGCATTGCTGCTGGACTACATTTCTCATTGTCCCTTACTGTTGGCCATGCGGGCTGTGGTTGATGGCACCTGGAGTCCAACAATAACTGGAGAACCAGTACGACGCATCATCAGAGATCTACAACCTCTCCAAGACAATGACAGTTCTCTTTCTCAAGTTCTGGGAGGAAGACCTTTCATCACCTACAGACAGCCACCCAATCTTAAACAACTCCTCACCCACAATAATACAACAACAGGACTGAAAAATGAGCCTGAAAGAATGCATGGCGCTGGACTTTGGTGAGGAAGATTCCAAACGTGGTCTACCATTTTTTTAAAAGCTAGACAAAAGAAGTTTATTTTATGGACTTCTTTTCAAAAGTCACCCACGTAGTCTTCAAGAAGTGTTCCTGATGATTGTCCCACCCGTGACAGCATTTTTTCCTTAATTTTGTATCGTTAAATTTCTTAAACTTAATTCCTGATTGCATAGTTGTAACCAATAAACATTGATTTAAACAGATATGCTGAGTTTATCATTGATTCACCTCCCAACTCACAGAGTTTTTCCATAAATCAAACTTATCTCAAGCTCCATGTCCTTTTTTTGTCCCACCCGTGACAACACTTTTAACATTTAATAAAATTGTCAAAAATATCCATAAAAATAATAAAAAAATTAGTAAAATGTTCAGTTTTATTAAGAACATAGTTTAAATTTTGGTTGTTAATTTTTATGTATATTTACATTGTTACACATGTGTGAATACCAAAAAACATGGTCAAAGTGTCCCACCCGTGACAATGGAATGGCCCAATATGACACTGGTACCAGAGCCTGCAGTAAACCCAGATGCCAAAAAGGTTGCTGACCCCTGATCTAGACACATCAAAGAAGCATTTCAGTTAAACACATTTTTAACTTTGTATGAGAATTCAGGTTGGCAAAAATGGAACTCCACAGCGCCATCTGGTGTCACAGTGTTAGAATGCATAAACAATGCATATAAAGCGATTTTTCTTTGCCAATGTACCCGAGTCCCATGACAGATGGCCATCCAACCTTTGCTTAAAAACCTGCAAGGAAGGAGAGTCCACAACCTCCCAAGGGAGACCGTTGCACCATCGAACAGCTCTTACTGTCAGAAAGTTCTTCCTGTTGTTGAGTTGGAATTTCCTTTCTTGTAACTTGTATGCATTGGTTTGTGTCCTACCCTCCAGAGCAGGAGCGAACAAGCTTTCTCCATCTTCCATGTGACAACCCTTTGGATGAAGGGCAGTATAGAAATTTAATATATCATCATCCTCACCCCAGGTAGGACTGGGAGGGAACAATGGCTGAAACATTGGAGAGCCACTGCCAATCAGTGTAGACAAATGGACAGAGCAGAAATGGACAAATTGTCTGACTTGGTATAAAGGAACTTCTTGTGTTTATGCCCCACTTGTGAGATTCTCAGAGGCTGGGCACCCTCAGAAATTAAATGCAAGGCCGGATGAAACCTGGCCGGATCCAGCAAGGCTATAGCATGCCATTACTCTGGCTCAGAATGACAATCCTCATCCTTATCAAGGTCCCCCCCATGCTAAATCAGTTCCAATGTCATGCTGTGCTTTTCCTTTATTTTATTTTTTAACTGCTGGCTTTAATGTCTACTTTGGAGTAAATGAGCTGTGCAACGTTGTGCCATTTTGTTGGTTAAATGTGGCTGCTTCACCGCAGCACATTCCTTTTAAAAATGTCTCCTTCCTGCGCATCCCTTTTCTGTTGCATGCCAAATAACAAGAAAAACCCACCATGTTTTTGCACAAACGTATTTATTCTTCCTTTTGTAATTAGCACTTGGGCTGCACTCCCCTATTCCTCACACTTAAATGTGTCACCTTATTGATTGTGCTCCAACAGCCCGACTCGCTAAACAATTTTATGTGGTAGCTTCCAGTGATTTACGGTGACTAATGATGTAACTAAGGAGTATCATTTGGGCTAGCTAATAGGAAGTATGATGCCAATCAATAGCCGTAATGGCTTTGCTAATAGCTGGGGGGCCCTTATTCCGTGGGAATGAGTTGCCCTTGCAAACCTATTATCTCTGGGCCTGATCTCCAAGTTGATTTAAATCAACTTGGGTTGCAGAAGAGCTGCAGAGATTTATGCCCCTGGTGACTCTTGGCTCTCTGGCCCATGTAATTAACCACCCTCAAAATGTAAGCATTTGCTGGGATGGGTAGCGCCAACAGATAAGTGGAACCAACTTTGGTGGTGGATAGAAGGTACAGTCAGACGAAAGGTTCAAAATGAAGATCCAACTTCAACAGACAGAAATGGACAAAACAGAATCAAAAATTCTTTCCAGTAGCACCTCCAACAGTTTGTTCTTGGTATGAGCTTTCGTGTGCATGCACACTTCTTCAGGTGTGTGTGTGTGTGAAGATATTCTTTGGTGTAGCCATGTATCCCAGAGGGGGAATGTCTCAAAGGATCATGGCAGAAGCCCGTGTGAAGGAGGACTAAAGGGAGAGGGAAGAGAGACTGATTTTCCTACCAACATCCCAAGCTGCTTTGCATGCAGAAGATTTCGGGTCCACTCTCCAGTTTGGCTGGGAAAGACTCCCTTTCTGAAACCCTGGAGAACCACTATTGGTCAGTGTAGACAATACTGAGCACCTGCCTGTCTTGAGAGACAATGGAGTGTGCCTTTGAGGGTGAAGTCAAACTGCTGGAAGATTATAGTACCTAGTGGGATTGGAATAACCCTATGACACTGTACAATAGATTTAAGTAAGGAATCGTGCGATTAAAATGGACTAGAAAACCTGCTGACGGGAGGGAGGGAAGTCGTAGCTCGGCAGAACGAGGATATAAGAATGTATGTATGTATGTGTTTTTGTTTGAACTATTTTGTTTAATTGGCAAATATAATAAAAATTACTAAAAGGAAGATTATAGTACCTGCTGTGGCTGTAGAGACAGATACGGGAGAGACATGTTTCGTTGCAGCTGGGGCAGATGAAGGCTTCCGGTTTTGCTGGTGCAAATGCACATGGTTTCTTCTCTCTGCATTCATGGTCATTCCTCCTCCGATCACTGCTATGGATGCATGACCTGATAGTCCCCAGGAATTGTGGTCATCTCCATGGGATTCCCAATGCAAATGTTACCACCCTTCATGTCATGTCTGCAGAAATATTAACCCTGGTAAATATTTCTGTGGCTGGGGAAACCTGGTCAGATGGGTGGGGCATAAATAATAAAATTATTATTAATGGTGTTAAAAGGTCTTGTAAATTAATGCATCCTTGGCCTCGGTGGTGAAAACCTAATAGAGATGGAAATAAGAATAGGTAACCAAATTCAGTCTTAGACTGGATGGGCCAATAATGCCCAATACGCGCTGTGTCAGGACTGTGACCATCTGTGAGGAACACAAGAAGCTGAGAAGCTGTCTTACAACAAGTCAGACTATAAGAATATAACATCAGCCGGCTGGATCAAACCAGTAGCCCATCTAGTCCAGAATCCTGCACTCATGGTAACCAACAAGATTCCCATGGGCAGTCTGCAAGCAGGACCTGAGTGCAGCACACATGGAACACTTTCTTGTGTGTGCAAAACACGCATGTGGTGTAGGCAGGGCAAGCGACAGCGAAACAAGCTATTTCTTTTACAGTGGTACCTTGGTTCTCAAACGCCTTGGTACTCAAGCAACTTGGAACCCAAACTCTGCAAACCCGGAGGTAAGTGTTTCAGTTTGCGAACCCTTTTCGGAAGCTGAACGTGCTCCGTTTTGAGTGTTACGCTTCCGATTTGAGTGCCACGCTTCCATTTTGAGTGTCACGCTGAGGTCTGTCAGTTTTTGCTATTTCTTTTGCTTTTTTGTTTTTTGTTTTTTTTATGGCTTTTTGTTTTTGTGACTGTGCGGAGCCAGTGTGGTGTAGCGGTTAAGAGCGGTAGAGACTTGTAATCTGGTGAACCGGGTTCGCTTCCCCGCTCCTCCACATGCAGCTGCTGGGTGACCTTGGGCTAGTCACACTTCTTTGAAGTCTCTCAGCCCCACTCACCTCACAGAGTGTTTGTTGTGGGGGAGGAAGGGAAAGGAGAATGTTAGCCGCTTTGAGACTCCTTCGGGTAGTGATAAAGCGGGATATCAAATCCAAACTCCTCCTCCTCCTCCTCCTCCTCTTCTTCTTCTTCTTCTTCTTCTTCTTCTACTGATTGATTGTGTGACTACAGTACATTGTTTACAGTACATTGTTACTTTCATTTTATGGATCAATGGTCTCATTAGACAGTAAAATTCATACTAAATGGCTGCTTTAGGGTTGTTGTTTTTAAAAGTCTGGAATGGATGAATCCATTTTGCATTACTTTCTATGGGAAAGCACGCCTTGGTTTTGGAATGCTTTGGTTTTGGAACGGACTTCCAGAACGGATTAAGTTTGAGAGCCAAGTTACCACTGTATTGGGGTGCACACAGTGTGCAAAGGCTATCATGAGTATACAGCCAGCAAATAAAACACTTTTGTATAACAACTGACATATAGGCATAATATGGCAGAGGTTAACAGCATGGCTATGAGTTGCACATCCCATGAATGCAAGTCAATGTAAGAGGACATAAGGAAAGCTCTGCTGGGTCACATCAAAGGTCTCTATAACCCTGTTATACACGAAAGCTCATACCAAGAACAAACTCAGTTGGTCTCTAAGGTGCTACTGGAAAGAATTTTCTATTTTGTTTCGACTATGGCAGACCAACACGGCTACCCACCTGTATCTATAGCCCTGTGTTATAGATGCGCCAGTGAGAAGACCACAAATAGGATCTGAGCCCAACAGCAACACTGACCATGGAGGCAGACCATGGAAGCAGAAAGCTGTTGCCTATCCCCTGCCAATCCAGTACAAAATACGGTATGTGTTTTGCCTCCCACATTCTGCGCCGCATAGAATTTAGGGTGTATTTGAATTAAGTATTAAACAGCCTCACCTGTAGCATAAAATTCTGTTTCAAGAACATGCTGCGGAAGTGCTAAACTATTACAGTCAGCCATGGAAGCTATAAATTAATAATATGGGTACATTTATACAACAGATAAAAATAAATTTTTATTTCCTCTATCTTGCAACATCTCCCCAGCGCTGCCACCCGCAAGCTTCCTGTTCCACGGAGTCGTTGAAATGACACCCCTCGAAAGCTCATTGATAAATGCTGATTAATTTGTTCACAATGGGTTCTGTTAGAGCGCAGGAGACATGTAAATAAATATAGAAGGTGAAGCAGAGTTCAGGGTGTCACCACAGAGATTAAAGACCCTGTCTAGCTCCTGAAGCTCACTTATTACCATTGTGATGTCGATACATCTTTTTGACTGGAGTAGGATGTTGCCTTAATCGAGTTTTCTTTTAGTTTACAGGAGAGACTGGGATTTTCAGAGCATGGATAAGACTTGGGAATCAAAAGAAGCTTCCTGGTAGCTGTGCCCAAGCAGGATTCAGCCACACACAAGTTGGGATGTATATTTCCAAGCCACTTGGTTGTCCACGAGCCAAGCGATTGTTCTGTAAATAGTCGACACACCTATTTTTATCAGCGTCAATATTCTGTGGTGCTTTCATTTTAGCTCCTTAAAGTAACTATCCTCTGAGTGTATACAAGGAGCTGCTACTCTGGGGAGTGCTGGGGGTGTAGGAACGAAAACAGCACATTTACTTGCAACCTATTTTGATTTCAATGACAAATGGAGGAGGAGAAGGAAACATAGCTCAACTTGGAATACAGTTGACCACTGCAACCTAAGAGTCATATTTTGGCCCGTTCTTTTTGAACTTTGACAGCACAGCATCATTGATGACAAAAATCTACGTTTGCAGCCCTCCCAGATGTGGACAGAGCAAGACATTTGGCACCAGCTTGGCGGCAAGGAGTTGCTGGAAGGAGGCATACAATACGCCATCCAACCAGCCTAGTTATTTAACTCCAGATTTGTGTGTCCTTTTCTTCTCTCAAAGATATCCTGTATAACAATCTCTGGCAGGCAAGCAGCCTGATAAGCAGCAAGGACTCTTCGTCAGTTTCATGTATTTTTATTTACAAGAAAAACACATCCAGAGTATGGCGTTCTGCCTGATTTCATTAACATTAGTTGATCAGTCTGACTCATCATCCCTCCCCCAACAGGAAGAACACCAAAATCCTGCCTTCTCCTTACCTTCCATTGTTCTCTGAGCTTTTCCAATCTCCTCATATGGGCACTGAACAGCTGGCCTGTCTCTTCCCCAGAAGACACAGCCTCAGACTCTGGCTTATCTGCTGGTTGCCTGGCAATGCTTTGGCCGACTTCCAACTCTTCCTCTCCTTGGGAGCTAACAGTGTTTTCCCTGAGAATGAGGGGGGGCGGGATCTCCTCTCTAAACTCTGACAGACAGCTCTCATCTGCAGAGTCAGCCCCTTGCTTGCTTGCTCAGCTCAGTTTCTGAGGCTGACTCTTCCGCTGTGCTCTGGGGGGCCACTTTCCTGACATCCTGCAAGGCACTGGAGGTTTAGGAGCAGAATTTTCCTTCTCCTAGGTTGGCTACCTTCCCAGGTTGATGAGCCCCTCTGCCCCTCACTTCCCTCTATAGCATGTGCAGAAACTGTTGGGCCCACTATTAGTTTGCCAGAGGATGAGGTGGTTGGACAGTGTTCTCGAAGAGACTGGCATGAGTTTGGCCAAACTGCGGGAGGCAGTGGAGGATAGGGGTGCCTGGCATGCTCTGGTCCATGGGGTCACGAAGAGTCGGACATGACTGAACATCTGAACAACAACAAGAACTCAATTCACCAGAGTCTGTCTCCATATGCTGGGGAATGTGGCCCACCAGCTACCCACAATGTGTTCCCTACCAGAGATACTGCCCTTCCTTAACACACCATTGTGTTATGTCATTGATGGCTTCTACAAGAGTTACACATCCAAATCTCCAGCTCTGTGTGATTTCACGTTTCTGCAACCGAGTACAAAGAAGTGCAAAAATGTCCCCCCCCCCCGGAAACGCCGTTTACCTTCCCTCCGGAGCGGTACCTATTTATCTACTTGGTTTACCTATTTATCTACTTGCACTTTGACGTGCTTTCAACTGCTAGGTGGGCAGGAGCAGGGACCGAGCAACGGGAGCTCACCCTGTCGCGGGGATTCAAACCGAACCCTGACCGACCTTCTGATCAGCAAGCCCTGGGCTCTGTGGTTTAACCCACAGCACCACCCGCGTCCCTCTAAAAAGATAGAAACAAGGACAAATGGTTAAAAGCGACTATAAGCATGGAAGCCTTGCATTTTGGGCCTCAATTAGCTTTTATTCACAGAAAGTAACAACACAGCAGAGTTATTCTGGCTCAACTCATTCAGCCGGAGAGGTTGCTGAAACTGTCCATTGGCCCTGCCTCCCCCCTCTAGCCTCTCACCTTGGATCCCTCCCAAGCAGACAGAGACTGCAACGAGGTGGTGGGCTCCTCCTCTGAGCCTGCTTGGCCCATTGCTCACCAACATGTAGGACTCTCCTCGAGTGGGGTGTCAGGGGGAGGCGAGCCAGCAGGACTAGGACTGTCTGGCTGCTGGGTGGAAAATCTCTGACTCCTCTCTGTCCAAGTCGGAGCCGACATTGAGACTCCAGCCCTGTCCTGGAAAGGCCTCCTTCTTCTGACCCTCCTTGATCAAGCAACCCTCCAGCATCTTGCATCTCCCAGCTCATCCCTTCCCCAGGCTGTTCTCCAGTGTCCCACCTCCGCGATCTGGGGTCTAAGTCATCTTCTGTGTCGTCCCACCACTCTTTCTCATCCAGCCAGTTCCTGCTCCACCCTGTCTTTGACTGTTTTTCCCTAGCTGGAATGTGGCCCTCAACTTGGATCATGCTTCTTGCTTGCCTGGATGGAGAACAGAGAGAGGTCTGTGAGTGTCTGTAGAAACTAGTCTCCAGTACAAAGGTAAAATTTACATTTCTTGCTCTGCCCAATTTTTGCCTCTGACCCCACCCACCACTGGCATGCGGCCCCTGGAAGGTTTCCCAGGTGGGAATGAGGCCCTCAGACTGAAAAAGGTTCTCCTTCCTCCTCCACAACCCTTTGCAAGGGATGAATGCTCCTGTGGAATGGGGAGGTGTTTAGCTCAGTCCTCGTTTCCACAACTGCGGGAACTAGAAACCCGCCTAAATTACCCAGGATATCACACCCCACTTCAGTGTTCCCTAGTTACAAAGGAAATCTTCAGAGAGAGAAACAGCAGAAAAACCAACTCTGGCACTGGGACATCTTCCTGTGCCATAATTCATGGCTGGCCTGCCCATAAATCTGTAAGTCTCTTTGAGAGAATGAGACAAGCTAACCAGAAAAGTCAATATTGAGTTCAGGAAAAGCTCTAACTAACTTGGCTTGCAGGAAGAAGCAGCGGTTTGATCCAATCCCAGAGATTTTGAAGCTGATGAGTCAAAATGGGAACTTTCTAGCTTCACCAAAAGAGCCTGCTTCCCCTCAGTTCATCTGTCAACTTGCTCAGCTCATGGTGTCTTCCACCTTTATCTTTCCTCTTTATCAGTGGGGCATCAGACTTCAGCGGGCCTTATTGAACTGGAACTTGGCAGTTTGTTGGAACCAATAAAGGAAATGCATGAAGGTTAGGCCAAATTGATATAAATCACAGCCCCAGAGGAAAGGGGCTATTACTTTGTCTTTGTCAAATTGTGACTGTAATTGAAACTTAAAATGCCGGCTGTTTCTTCAGCCTAAGAATTACATCATCCTCTTGGATGCTGGTTCTCTTGTCTCATCATAAGCAGGGTCCCGCTGGATGGCAGCAAAGGTCATTCAAGCCTAGTATATTATTTCCAGCAATGGCCAGCCAAATCATTGTTGGCACCCATCAGTCTCAGGAGACAATGGAGTGTGCCTCTGGAGGTGAAGTCGAACTGCCGGAGAATCACAACACCTGCTGTGGCTGCAGAGACCAATAACTCATAACTGCTGCCTCCTTTCCAGGGCACAAGCCTAGGCATAATGTATGGATGTCCTAGGCTGCCCAGATGACAAGATTCCCCTCTTGGCCTCATTGGTGTGATCCAAAAGAAAGAGCAATAAGTTTGGCACCAGCCTGGCTGCAGGAGTTGCCAGAAAGAAGGGTGCAAGATTCCATCCAACTGCCTTATGGACTCTACTCCAGATTTGTGTACAGTTTGCTCCTTAGCGTTTTCTTCTCCCAAAGATATCCTGCAAGGCAGCAGAGGTTTAGGATTAGATTTTTCCTTCTCTTAGATGGGCTACCATCCCATGTTGACAAGCCCCATCTGACCCTCACACCCTTCCATAGCACTGCAGAAACCACCTTCTTGACCATTGGACCAACCCTTGGTCTCATCCGATCAATCCACCAGAGCCTGTCTTCACATGCAGGTGAAGTCCCTAACTCACTGAGAGTTTGAGACCCATCAGCTACCCTCACCTGGTTTAGCCAGCCAGTCGAAGCCATTTATGGGGTGTGGCCGCTGTTGCATGCTGACAGCTTCTAGGAGCCACAGGTGAAAGCTGAGTGCAGGGTGGGGGACCAAAGGTGGACACACTACCCCAGAAGAAACACAATGTATTTCCCACCAGAGGTACTAGGTAAAATGTAAAGGTAAAGGATCCCTGGACAGTTAAGTCCAGACAAAGGTAACTATGGGGTTGCGGTGCTCATCTCGCTTTCAGGCCGAGGGAGCCAGTGTTTGTCCACAGACAGCTTTCCGGGTCACGTGGTTAGCATGACTAAACTGCTTGTGGCGCAACAGGACCCTGTGACGGAAACCAGAGTGCATGGAAACGCCGTTTACCTTCCCGCCGGAATGGTACCTACTTATCTACTTGCACTGGTGTGCTTTCGAATTGCTAGGTTGGCAGGAGCTGGGTCAGAACAACGGGAGCTCAACCCGTCGCGAGGATTCAAACCACTGACCTTTCGATCGGCAAGCGCAAAAGGCTCTGTGGTTTAAACCACAGTGCCGCCCATGTCCCGAGGTACTACCCCTACCCTAACACCCCATACACCCCTGTCAGCCAAATGGGTCTAGAGCAATGAAGCCCCACATTGCTGGGGAGCCAGCTACTTGCATTCATGGGTGTCTCTGCCCTTGGAATAGCTAGTCATAGACCATCATATCCTTCATGTCGATGATGGATGCCACGAATCCTTCAAGATGTCAGTGGAAAACACCTCCCATCATCTCAGATCATCGGCCATGATGGCTGGGGCTAATGGAGTCCTAAATAATAAATCTAGATTCCACCAGGTTGGGGTACATTGGTCTAGTCACTTGTGTATATGAACCTCAGTCCTTCAAATGAAACCTTCTAAGATGGACAATCAGTTTTTTGTCTTTAGTGATGGAAGGATCTATCCATTTGGGTTCCCTCAGTCTCATTTTTCTAAAATAAAAACGCAGCTCTCCACATTTTACAGAAAATTCACCAACATTTTAGTGCAAATTTCTCTTGATAAATTACTACCATTATTATCATATATTTATTTATACCCCATCTTTTTCCTTGACGGGTCCCAAGGCAGCTTAAAAATAAAAACAAGAACTGCTAAAAGTTTAGAAAAGAACAATCATTTAAAAACAATTAAACACGGATAGAATAAAAATTATATCCATATATAAAATCTATTAAAACCATACCGATAATTACAATAAAACAAATTTTGTATGCAGTTTTGACTAATGTATACATTTTAAAAGCACTTCACCCTTATTCGATGCGTTTTTGCAAACACCGTTTGGAGAATGACATCGCAAAACTTGGATAACTGCATTTTTTTTAAGATGGCTGCTTTTCGGTTTACATATTATTTTGGGAAATGCTAATTTGATGGGGGTTTCTTTCTTTGAACGTGCACTTTGTTGAATTTCTCATCCTTCCCTAGCCAGGTGTTTGCTTACCAATTCTCCACTCTTAAAACTGAGAAAGAGGGGTTATTCATATTCCTACCAATATCTAGATTTATTTATATGTTCTATTCGTACCTCCCCTTTCAGCCTATAGGATAAAGGTGAGCTGAAATGATATTCTAAACTTCATTTTCTTTCTCGTCAAAAAGCGCCTCCAACAGTCTCCCTCTGCCGTTTCTCTCCTGCTCTCACCGCCAAAACATGGAGATCAAGGGTGTTTGCTCACTTCGAAATCCCTTCCACAAACTGGTGTGAACGGAATGGGCTTCAGAAATAATCTGCTGAGATCTCCACTCGCTCCCCTCTCCTGCTCTGTGTGTTCCTCCTGTCAGTTCAGTTTCCTTCTTTGGAAAAGACAAAGGGAGGGAGGTCACGTGTTTCACTTTATAGTGGCCGCAGGGTGACTTAAAGATGTTAGGGGATTCCTGATCCACCTTCAAGGTGCCTTGTTAACAGTGCATCCCAGCTCGGGAACATGAAATGGTGACCTAAGTGAAACACCTGAAACATTTCGTTCCTCAGGGTGTTGTTGTTGTTCAGTCATGTCCGACTTTCGTGACCCCATGGACCAGAGCACACCAGGCACCCCTATCCTTCCACTGCCTCCCGCAGTTTGGCCAAACTCATGCTAGTCGCTTCGAGAACACTGTCCAACCATCTCATCCTCTGTCGTCCCCTTCTCCTTGTGCCCTCCATCTTTCCCAACATCAGGGTCTTTTCCAGGGAGTCTTCTCTTCTCATGAGGTGGCCAAAGTACTGGAGCCTCAACTTCAGGATCTGTCCTTCCAGTGAGCACTCAGGGCTGATTTCTTTAAGGATGGATAAGTTTGATCTTTTTGCAGTCCATGGGACTCTCAAGAGTCTCCTCCAGCACCATAATTCAAAAGCATCAATTCTTCGGCAATCAGTCTTCTTTATGGTCCAGCTCTCACTTCCATACATCACTACTGGGAAAACCATAGCTTTAACTATATGGACCTTTGTCGGCAAGGTGATGTCTCTGCTTTTTAAGATGCTGTCTAGGTTTGTCATTGCTTTCCTCCCAAGAAGCAGGCGTCTTCTAATTTCGTGACTGCTGTCACCATCTGCAGTGATCATGGAGCCCAAGAAAGTAAAATCTCTCACTGCCTCCATTTCTTCCCCTTCTATTTGCCAGGAGGTGATGGGACCAGTGGCCATGATCTTAGTTTTTTGATGTTGAGCTTCAGTTCCTCAGGGTACTCAGAGCCAATGCACACATCACAAGCAAATCAGAACAAAAGCTCAATAAAGGCTCGATATAATCTAACCCCCCGGTAAGCTTTGCGCAAGCATATCAGGATGAAAAGTCCATAAGTAGATTTTCGGGGGGGGGGGGATCCCGAGAATCCAATACGGTTGTGCCCAATGTTACTCCTACTCAGAGTAAACCCGCTGAATTTATACATTTCAGTAGTTCAGCTCTGTTTAGGACCAGGATTGGCATTCACCCTCATTTGTAACTGGGGTTTCCTTTAAGGTATCTGCAAAAAATCCCCAAGGTTGCTAATAACATCCATTTGTGCAAATGCAAGCAAGCCAAAGGTGAGCAGAATTACAGCTAATTACACAAACACCAATTAAATGGCGGCACATCAAATTAGGGCTAACGAAGTTCTCATCAGTCAAAAGCAAAGTTCTCAGAGGGTAAATTAATGAACAGCTGACGCAAGAAATGTTCATCTGAATTTGATTTATAAGATAGACTTGCCCTTTTCAAAAATGTACTCTCAGAAAGGTGGATTTTTCAAGGCAGTTTTCCATCTTTGCTTTCGCTTCAAAGATTTGTAAAGTGTGATCCAGAAGCTTCTTTTTCTGATGATATACTCAAGGAAAGGAACGATCTGTGCTTTAATGATTCTCGTGCTACAAGGAGTTGTTTATCTGTTTAAAGCATTTTTACCCATTATTTACCAGCAAAAAGGTTCCTGAAGTTGTTTACAAAGATCAGTAGCCCCTATCTATAGGTCTGCAATGGAAAAAAAGGATATGGCACACAAGGAAAAAGGGATGGGGAGGGAGGAGGATGGGAGCCAGCACAGGCACCAGTTCTTAAAGTTACAGTTCTTATAACAACCAAGAAGGATGGAAACAGCTCAGATAGCCTGATGGATCAGGTGTGCCAACTCTAGGGGACCGATGTGTCATTGGCCCCCTCCATATTTGTTGGAAGCAGATTGGGGCCCCTTAATGTTAAAGGGGGCTGGGGCATCATGTGTGTGTGTGTGTGTGTGTGTTTGTGTTTGTGTGTGTGTGTGATGTCCTCCAGAACACTCGACCTCCTCCAGATGACAAGATGATGTGCGTTATTTCTCGCTGTCTGATTTCTGTGACCATACACCAAACTTTCAGGTCACACCTTGTATTTTTGCTTTGCCCGCTCAATTTTTCCCTCTATGCCATCGAAGGTTCACAGGGGAATAACAGTGTGTGTGTGTGTGTGTGTGTGTGTGTGTGTGTGTTGCACACTGGTCCCCCTCAATCTTGGGGACAACCTGGCGCTGTGCTGGGGATTGAATCAGGGAACTTATTTGCACAAAGCAGATGCTTGGCCACTGAGCTACAGCCCTTCCCTCATCACGACCTCATCCAAATATAGCGTTGCACAGTCCTCATTCAGACTTGCTCCCTGACACTTCCAAGGAAAGTGGGTTTCTTCTTGATGCTTGTATGAACAGCAGGTGTGTCGCTGAAGCCTTATCCTATTCAGAAAGGGGAGAGCTTCCACCACAATTATATTGTGAAGAGTAGCCAATTACTTCATCTCCCCAGATTGCTGCTGTAATGCTGTCACATACCTAAGTGCTAAAGAGTTTTTTGGAGCACCAGTGCCTTTGCTGTATCAGAAGATCTGGCACTTTCTGATTTCTGGGTTGGAGCAAAGCCTGGAGCAGAAACGGCTGATTATATGCCAAGAGATGATCTAATGCTGTAGAAAAGGGCAGCGTGACACCCTAATGATGGTCACAATCCAGCCAAAGAATAAGTACCTTTTCAACCCATTGGTACAAATCTGTGGTGCAGCCACCTTTGGAATACTGTGTGTGTGGTTCTGGTCGCCTCCCTTCATAAAGGATATTGTAGAGTTGGAGAGCCACCAAAATGATCGAGGGGAGGGAGGAAACTCCCCATTGTGAAGAAAGATAGATAATACTTTATTCGGCTATAAGCCCACAAGGTAAAACAAATCAATAAATAAAACAGCATTTTACATTCTAAAATATCAACTAAAATATTTCAACGCATAATCTCCTTCGCATTACTTACAATCTCTAGATGTACCGTATTATGGCCTTAAAGATAAAGATGGAGCATAGAGTTTACTAGATTTTTAATAGTCATGCAAGCATTCCATGAAGTCTTTTATATGAAAGAACTGAAATCAGGAATCTGGCAACCTGTAATGTTCTATAAGAGTCAATGTCCTGGAGTAGATAAGCTAGATGCCATTCAGGTGGTTTAGCAACAATTTCCAGAATGATTGTGAAGAAAGTTTGCAGCATTTGGAACTTTTTAGATTAGAGCAGGCACGTCCAACTGGTAGATCGTGATCCACCGGTAGATCACCAGACGTCTGCGGTAGATCACAGGTAGATTACTGCCTCCCCAAAGAAGCTCAACAACTTTGACCTGAACCCCTAAAAAAACGGGCTTTCCTTCTTCCTAAAAAAAGCTCAACAACTGTGAGTAGACCTGTGAGTAGATCGCAGTTTCTTGGGAGTTGGCCACCCCTGGATGAGAGTAAAGGCGAGTAGGAGATGCTATGAAAGGATTTCCCTGGCAAGGGGTCATGAATAGTTAAACTCGATGCATAATTAAACTGTGGAACTCACTTCCACAGGAGGCAGTGAGAGACACCAACCTAGATGGCTTTAGAAGTGGATTAGACAAATTCAAGGAGGAGAGGGCTATCAATGGCTATTAACCATGATGGCTATGCTCTGCCTCCACACCGTTGGACACAGCAATGCTTTCTGATTTCCTGTTGCTGGAAACCACAGGAGGCGAGAGGGCTCTTGTGCCCGAGTCCTGTTTTCAGGTTTCCTACTGGCCTCTGTTTGGCCACATTGTGAACAGGATGCTGGACAAGATGGGCCATTGGCCTGATCCAGCAGGTTCTTGTGTTCTTGTTTAAATAGGACAACATTGGCATAGGGTTTACTCCAGGAGTGGCCAACCACCTTTGGACAACCCTCTACAGGTCTCATGTGCTAGCATGGTGGGCATGGCCACATCAACACTCTTGAATACATGCACACACACAGAGAGAGAGAGAGACAGACAGACACACATATCCAGGACACAAGATGCTCAGGCACAGTCTCTGCTGAGCTTCAGGCACCAGGTTAAAACAGTTTCCTATCAGGAGGCCTTTCCCCCCTGCCCCATGCTGTTCAAATGTTCTGTACTCCTCGATGTTTTGATCTACATTTTAAATTGCACATTTATGTAAGCATACCTTCTAAAATGCTAGGTCCCAAAACCTTCTTATCCATGCTCCCAGACAAGTCAGGTGACCCACGTGAGATCACGGAGCCCAAAAGATGCATTTAGCGGGGGGGGGGCATGCTGTCACAGTGTCCCCAAACTCATACTTGGAGTTGCCATGAGATCAGGGTATGAAAAATTCACTTTTTGGCGTGAGATCACAGGGCAAAATCACGAAATATCGTGGCGGCCAAAATAGCTGCCAATCTCTTGCAGGAAAAATTGGGATGACCTGGTTTTTCCTGGACTCTTGTGGGGTATGTATAAGGAGCATTGAGACTTGGTGGAAAGTGGGGTATAATTTTTTTAAATAAGTAACACACAGGCCTGCACACAGTTCGGTGAATGGTCACAGAAATTGGACAGCAAGAAATATTCAAGCTTCCATACCTTACAGGCCTTCAAAGTAGGCCCCCTCTGATACAATGCACCATTGACAATGTTCGTAGAACTGTTGGAAACTTCTGGAGAAGTCCTCTTTTTGTACTGCTTTCAGTTCCCTCGTCACAGCAGCTTGGATGTGTGAAATGTTGGAAAATCTGTGCCCTTTCAGTGCAGATTTCAGTTTTGGAAAAAGAAAGAAATCCAGTGGGGCCAGATTGGGAGAATATGGAGGGTGGGACAACTCAGTAACCTCAGTAATGATTTCACACAGAATATGCAATTCTTCCGCCATCATTCAGACAGACAAACACCGATCTCGCACCAATAACTCACAAACTCTGTCGACATTTGCCACCGTTCTGCTCGTCGGCAGTTTGCCAAACTGAGGGTCGTCTTCGACGGTTTGCCACCCTTCACGAAAACACGTAAACCACTCTTACACTGTCTTTCGAGTTACAGCTTCATCTCTGTAAGGTTCTCAGTTGTTGCTCATGAGTAACCAAGCGGACTCCGTCACTTTCTTTTCTCAGTTCTTTATTGTGCAGATATTTACAGTGCAGAGCATAAAAGTTCACGTCTGTCTCATCCTTCGCCAGAGTCCAGGAATGACTCCTTCCGGTTCTTTGCCCAGCATAAAAGCCGCTGGGATGCGGAACCCCCTCCTACCATCCCTGCGCCTCCCCCCTCTGCGCAAGTGGGGAGACGGAAGAGGTGCGTCTCCCCCTGTGCCTGCTCGGTGCGATGGCTCTCCTACCCTGGCAAAGCCCTGGTCCGCACTTCCCTAGTCAGGCTCTCCCTCCCCACTAGAGGGACCACTGCCTTCCCGACTAGAAGAGGAAGAGTTGCTGAAAAGGTGGGGCAGGGGCTCACGATACCCAGAAAGCCCCAACACCACTCTGCTCTGAGGCAAGGGCAGTACCCTCACAATCTCCGTACACACTTGTGAGCATTTCGTGGGCTTCCGATGCCGATTGTATGTTCGAATATTTCTCGCTGTCCTATTTCTGTGACCATACACCGAACTTTCAGGTCACACCTTGTATTTTTGCTTTGCCCACTCATGCCATTGAAGGTTCACAGGGGAATTGCTTTTCAGCTTGTGAAATCTTCAGGGGAAAAGACAAAGACAGTCTTTTGGGTTCAGCGTGATGGCCATTCAATAAGTCTGAATACATCATCTGGAATCGCATTCTCCCCTCAGAAAACTACCAGAATTCCCTGGGAAGAGACATTGATTGTTAAACCAATCGAGGAAGGGTTCCGGCTATCCTGGAGGTATCCTGGTCCCAAATGGTTCAGGGCTTTTACGTCAATACAAGAACCTTGAACCTGGCCCGGTAGCAGATGATTGACAAAGGATTGACAAGTGGGTACGGCCCCATCCACCTGTCAAACGTGGTCTGTGGGAGATGGGAAAGAGAAAGGATCCAGCCTTCAAGCTGGGAGCAGCACCCTCTTTCTGGGGTAAACAGCAGCACTGAGTTTTAAGCAAATGGTCTCACTCAATATCAGGCTGTGTGTGCACACTGTACCTTTAAAACACATTCTTTCTCTCAGAGAATTCTAGGCACTGTGGTTTTTTCAGGGTTGCTAGGAACTGTGATTCTAAGGGATAAGCTACAGTTATCCCTATGTTAATATGTACCAGATTCATAAATAAAAACGGAGAATTGAGTATTTCCTGGGCATCCGTTCCAGTACAAGCCAACGACCAGATAAATCAGAACTCCAAAATGTGAGAAACAAATTTGAGGAGAGGAATTTCAGAAGATTCCCCCCCCTCTTATTTTCTCTTTATATTTGTTTTCTGCCACAAGCTGTTTGAAGGCATTTAAACCCCGGTGAAGAAAAATAGAAGTGAAAACAGACATACTCACAACTTAAACAAATAAAAGCAACGTTAGGCTCCAGCTTCTATAATTTTATGTGTTTGCTGTTTGGAATGTATGATTCATCCGCTGTCGCATTTTGCTAAAGGGGCCAGCCTGGCCATTTGGAAAAACACAGCAGTTTTAGAAAGAGAGGCAGCCTCCACCCAGCCAGACCTCAAGGAGGTCATATCCTCCAAACATTTTCATTGCTTTTCAACTGCAGAAAACTCTTGGGTGTAGCAAGAAAAACTAAGTGCCAGCGGCCTGAGCATTCTGGGTAATTGGAACAAGTCCTTTTGCAGAAGGAGATCTGCACCAAGACTCAGGAAAATATAATGCAGTTAAGAACAGGAGAAGAGCCTCGTGGGTCAGGCCAACGGTCCACTGCCCCAACATCCTGTTCTCACAGTGGCCAACCAGATCCCTATGGGAAGCCTGCAAGCAAGACCCAAACACAAGAGCCCACTCCTCTCCCGTGGCTTCCAGAAACTGGTGCAGTCATACCTTCGAAGTCGAACGGTATCCGTTCCAGAAGTCTATTTGACTTCCAAAACTTTCAGACACCAAAACATGGCTTCTGTTTGGCTGCAAGAAGCTCCTGCAGCCAATCGGAAGCCGCGGAAGCCCCGTCCGACCTTCGGCTTCCCAAAGTAGTTCGCAAACCGGAACAGTCACTTCCAGGTTTGGGAGCCAAAACATTCAACTTGCAAGGCATTCAGGATCCAAGGTATGACTGTATTCAGAAGTGCTACTTCCTCCAACCATGGGGGCAGAGCATAGCAATCAAAGCTAGTAGCCCTCTCCTCCATGAATTTGCCCATAATTTAACTATGCAATGTGTGAATCATTATTTCCTTTGATCTGTCCTGACTCTTCCAATGTGCAGCTTCATTTGATATGCATGGGTTCTAGTGTTAGGAGAGAGAGAGAGAGAGAGAGAGAGAGAGAGAGAGAGAGAGAGTTTTTTCTCTATCTACTTTCTCTATTCAAAATAATATAATCTTCTCTCATGTCATGTTTTCTCTAAACAAAAAAGCCAAAAGTGCTGCAAGCTTTGGAACTGCATTCTGCCTTGTGAGACTGCCTTGCATTCAGAACAGGGCATTACAATCACATAAATGTACTGACAAGTTGATACACGAGAAGCAGTGTTGTTCAATGGTTAGAGAAGTGGCTTTGCTCCTGGGAAATTCCTGTCTCAAGGCTCCTCAAGGTGGCTGTGTAGTGTGTGTTTTTTCATTCACCCTCCCTGGGATACATTCAGAACACTGGCAATTCTTTAAACACAGAATCACAGAATTGTAGCGTTGGAAGGAACCCCAAGAATCATCTAGTCCAGCCCTGTGCAATGCAAGGATCTCAGCTGTGGCATCCATGATAGATGGCCATCCAACCCCTGCTTAAAAACCACTGAGGAAGGAGAGTCCACCAACTCCTGAGGGAGTGTGTCCCACTATCAAACAGTTCTTACCATTAGAAAGTTCTTCCTGATGTTTATTTGGAATCTCATTTCTTGTTGAAGCCATTGGATCGGGTCCTAGAAACCAAGCTTGCTCCCTCTTCCATGTGACAGCCCTTGAGATATTTGAAGATTACTATTATATCTCCTATCAGTCTCCTCTTTTCCAGGCTAATCATACCCAGCTCCCTCAACTGTTCCTCATAAGGCTTGGTTTCCAGACCCTTGGTCATCTTGGTTGCCCTCTTCTGCTATATTCCAGCTTGTCAACAGCCTTCTTAAATTGTGGTGCCCAAAACTGGGCACATTGCTCCAGATATGGTATCGCCAAGATAAAAGAAAACAGGGCTATTCCTTCCCTTGTGGGCCCAATGTCACTTGCATTCTGTTGTCCCTGGATGGATTTTAAACCAGGAAATCTTTTGTCTCTTTTTTAACCATTTCAGGACTTTGCACAGCTGTGCAGGGCTATAACATGTTCCGTTAGGAGTTTGAATCAGGTTCTAAATTTTCATTATCCAGGTGGTTGATTTCTGAGCTTTAGCCAAGCCTTTCACTGTGACCCCCTTCTCCCCTTCCGTCTTTTAAACTATAATCTTGCCTCTCCTCCAATTTTCCATAGACACATTTGCTACAGTGTCTCTGCAAAGGAACACACAGGTTTCCGGGGGGCAGGTCACTCCTGCTCCTCGCCACCCCCCACAACACACAAACACACACACCATTCATGCAAACATCTGCCTTCCCCCAAGAATCATTCGGCACATAATTAACGAAACACAGACCCTCTCTTGGAGAAATGGCTGGCTTGTGACATCATCTAGTAAACACCAGCTTCACTTCACCATCTCATCCAGTCTGTTGGGTTTCATTGACCACAGAGCGTTTATGCATCCCTGAACTTCTAAGGGGAGGTAAAAGCACAGAGAAAATTTATGTGAAGCTATTTTTGTAGAAGAGGAAACAAAAGGTGGGAACGCCCCAAAAGGTGGGGAAGAATTTTCAAGAGGCAGGGGAATAGCTGTCTCACAAACATTTCTAGTAGCTCTTCTGATAAGAATCAGTTGTTTTGGGGGGGGGGTTGCCGGGGCAGGGTGCTGATGTTGTTGTTGCTCTTGGGTTATTGTATCTTTATTTTAGATCTTGTGATTTACATAGAAAGTGCTCAGTTCGGCTGTGGGGTTTTAATGTTCTGTTGTTTTGGAATACAGTGGAACCCCGGGTTACGTGCCCCCTGTGTTAGGGACGTTCGAATTGCGAACGCCCGCAACCTGGAAGTGTTTCCGGAGCACACGCAACCCGCGCGCGACCCCTGGGTGCGCAGAAGCGTTCTGCGCGCTTCTTCTGGGTTTGTGTGTGTGTGTGTGTGCGTTTGTGATACGCATGCCCATGTTACGTGCCGTGACCCGGAACGGATCGCTTACGGAACCTGGGGTATCACTGTACTTTTGCATATGATGTAGTTATGTATTTTTTTCATGTTGCAAGCGCATGATTTGAATCGTGGGAAGATGAAATACAAATAAAATTCAACGGCCTCGGTCCAGTATACCTGAAGGAGCATCTTCAGCCAGGACACTCAGATGCACCTCCAAGAAGTGAGTTTACAGAGAACCAGGCAAAGGGCCTTCTCGGTAGTGGCGCCCACCCTGTGGAACACCCTCCCACCAGATGTCAAGGAAATAAACAACTACCTGACTTTTAGAAGAAATCTAAAGGCAACCCTGTTTAGGGAAGTTTTTAATGTTTGATGTTTTATCGTGTTTTTAATATTCTGTTGGGAGCCACCCAGAGTGGCTGGGGAAACCCAGCCAGATGGGTGGGGTAAAATAAATTATTATTATTATTATTATTATTTAATAATAATAATAATAATAATAATAATAATAATAATAATAATAATATTTGCTATTTGAACTAAGTGAACTAAGATAGGTTGCATACATACAGATGCACGCTGCATGTTTACTCTGCTGATTAGCCAGTCGGAGCAAGGATCGGGAAACATGCTGGGCTGGAAATTTACGACTTTTGTCGGCAGTCTCATCGGGGGTGAAGAAGTTACGACCCCCCGAGCCTTTGAAACTTTCTCAGCACTCCCTATCAGCCTCCTCCTCCTTTTCCTCAGTCTCTGTGTTGGTCTCGTAAGACTCAGGAAAAAGGAGGTGGGAGTCCAAACCAGAACAAGCTGGCTCTGCAGCGCCACCTTCTGCTGGGCTCCCTTCCTTCCACCCTATCAGTCACTACTGCCCTTATGTTTAGCAATCCATTATCCTAGTAGGGGGGGGCAAATCTCTTTGACCGGCTACAGGCATCAAAACGCTACAATTCCTGTGTTGTTGTTTTTATTCCAGGTCACAACACGAACCCTTTCAACTGAAATAAACTCTCTTTCTTCCTCCAAGGAAGAGGGTCCCACTGCCGTTTCAAGGTTCAGCAGCTAGTTTGGCTTCAACACTCACCGCTATGTTACATCCATGGAACACAAACACACACAAAAGGCTGAGAATTTCAGGTCTCAAAGAGCAATGGTTGGGGGGGGGGACAGGAAGGCATCTGTTACATATTGCCGTGAATTTTGCCAGCTCTCTTTTTGAAACGGGAAACGGAGTAGAGAGACAAAGGGGGGCAAAGGTCTTTATCTCTCTCTCTCTCTCTCTCTCTCTCTCTCTCTCTCTCTTGCTTCACTTTTTCTTAATCGGCTAGAAAAATATGCCCTGCACCCCAGTCATAAAAAACAAGCTGCTATGAAGTAAACCACATTTGAAGTCAAACAGGAAGAGAGAAATAAAACAAGTCAGGTATGAGAATTTCCCACAACGTTACAGTTTCAACAATGTCTCAGAACTGTTGACGGAACTAGGAAGGCTGGAAGGCTTTTGTCTGACATCAACCCTGCCTAAGGATGGTTCAGTCTGCCAGTTTTGGATTCTCACTTTTCTGTATCAGTTTCAGTCCTCGTCAAAATTTGTCAGCATTTGAGTGCAAATCCCTCCAAATACAGTTGTACCTTGGTAGTTGAACAGCTTGGCTCCCGAACAAAACGGCTCCCGAATGCTGCAAACCCGGAAGTAAGTGTTCCTGTTTGCAAACTTTTTTTGGAAGCTGAACATCTGATACAGCTTCCGTGGCTTCCGATTGAGTGCAGGAAGCTCCTGCAGCCAACCGGAAGACACACCTTGGTTTCTGAACTGTTTTGGGAGTCGAACGGGCTTCCGGAATACATGGAATTTGATTAACCAAGGTACCACTGTATACACATTTGTGGGTGTCTAAGGACGTGGGTGGGTAAGGGGACACGGGTGGCTCTGTGGTCTAAACCACTGAGCCTTTTGGGCTTGCCGATCAGAAGGTTGGCAGTTCGAATTCCCGTGGCAGGGTGAGCTCCCATTGCTCATTCCCAGCTCCTGCCAACCTAGCAGTTTGAAAGCATGCCAAAGTGCAAGTAGATAAATAGGTACCGCTCCGGCGGGAAGGTAAACGGTGTTTCCATGCGCTGCTCTGGTTTCGCCAGAAGCGGCTTAGTCATGCTGGCCACATGACCCAGAAAAACTGTCTGCGGACAAATGCTGGCTCCCTCAGCTTGTAAAGCGAGGTGGGCACTGCAACCCCAGAGTCGTCTGTGGCTGGACTTAACTGTCAGGGGTCCTTTACCTTTACCTTTAATGTACAAAAAGTTGGAAAGCAATTTCTCCCTAATATAACGTATTTCCATGTGTTGCTTTCACTAATATGTACATGCTTTACCCTATTATATTCATTTTGGTACACATTATTTGGCTGCAGAGTTGAATTGCAAAATTCAGAAATGCGCGAATTCCAAAGGATAGCTGGGTTTCAGTTCCTATATCGGTTCAGAACATGCAGATTAAGTAGGTTTGCTTAACACAAACTGAATCTATTTCCCCCTATATCCCTACCCACCCCCACATGCATATGTCTCTTAGTGTTCGTTTTCAAGTCATTGCAACATAAGGTGGATCTACACACAGAGGGGAAACCGCTATGAATAAGTAATAAATTAAATCGTTATAACAAAATAAAAAAATTCTATGTAAAATCACATAGAAATGTTTTGTGTTCTACAGCGCCATCTGGTGTTGCATGGTCATAATGCATTTTAAACACTGTTTTTTGAGTAATGTAGCTGAGTCCCCACTGTCCCTGTTTAATCAAGGGCTGCTCAATTATGGTATGGATTCCCATTAAAGCCCTAGGCATATGTCACTCACGCAAAGGAGAATGGACTGGAGGAGGGACATTCTTTGAACCTGTTTGTCTGTATTGAAAGGCCAAATCCAGAATTTTAATTGAAAATTCCAAAGCAGACTGGCAAAACAAACTAAGAGAATATGCAGAATTCACAAAGACTTTGAGCAAGGCTACGAGACATTACAGAGGAAAAAATTGCCAGAAAGTGGAATATATACAGAGACTATGTAAAAGAACATTGTCAAAATATCAATTTGTTGGCAGGTCTTGATTGAGCTTCTGTGTGTAAATAGGACAACTTGAAAAAATCTTTAAGTAAGTTAAATAAGAGGGTGAAAATAAAGTTAAGTGTGTATTTAAGGAATTTGACTTGGAACACAATGGGAAGATTGCAGGTCATGTTAAATGGAATTTCAGAATGATATACAAAACAAGTACCAACCAAGGAACGGACGAATGTTATTTTAATAAAGCATTAACAAATAAAAGCCAAAGCTTTTACCTCACTTTGCAAAGGACCTGCATCCAATCAGGACATTGGGTGGTGGAGAGGTCCCTACTCAAGGAGACGCTTGCCCAATGGCTTTCCTTTGAAGAAAACCAGTGCTCAGTTGCTCCAACAAGACTTCTGAGAAATGGGGGGAGAGAGAAAGAGAGAGAGAGAGAGAGATTTTGGACTGGACTGGCAATGGAGACTGGTCCATGAGGGCAACCAGACCTCAGCCCTATCAAGTGAAATGCCCACCATTCGCAGCATCCTAGAATCGTGGAACTGTATAGCTGAAAGGGTTCCCGGGGTCGCCTAGTGCAACCCCCTGCAATGCAGGGATCTCAGCTAAAGCATCCAGTGATAGATGGCCACCCATGGGTCTCCTTTTCCTCATGTTATCCTTACAACAACACGGTGAGGTAGCGTCGTCTAAGAGAGACAGGGGCTGGCCCAAAGTCACACAGCGAGTTCCCCTGCAAAGTTGGCTGACCGTCTTATTTCAACCGTCACCCAACCACTTACCAGTAATCTCATCTCTGTTTGGCAGACTAAATAGCCTCTAAGTCTCCTCCAGCCCCTGCAGCACTGTGATTCTTGAAAATCAATGCCTGCAGGGGAGATTAAGTGTGTGTGTGTGTGTGAGAGAGAGAGAGAGAGAGAGAGAGAGAGAGAGAAGAGGAGGAGAGAGGAGAGAAGAGGAGAGAAGAAGAGAGGAAGAAGAGAGAGAGAGAGAGAGAGAGAGAGAGGAGGAGGAGGAGGGAGGAGAGAGGAGGAGGAGAGGAGGAGGAGAGGAGGAGGAGGAGGAGGAGAGAGTTTGGATTTGATATCCCGCTTTATCACTACCCGAAGGAGTCTCAAAGCGGCTAACATTCTCCTTTCCCTTCCTCCCCCACAACAAACACTCTGTGAGGTGAGTGGGGCTGAGAGACTTCAGAGAAGTGTGACTAGCCCAAGGTCACCCAGCAGCTGCATGTGGAGGAGACGCGAACCCAGTTCACCAGATTACGAGTCCACCGCTCTTAACCACTACACCACACTGGAGAGAGAGAGAGAGAGAGAGAGAGAGAGAGAGAGAGAGAGAGAGAGAGAGAGAGAGAGAGAGAGACTGTCCTGTTCCTGCACTTCTCTGTATCTCTCCAGCTGCGCCTGACAAGACACACTATTATGCAGCACCAAATTAACACGCAGGGAGCCTTTGTCATTAAAGCTCATTTGTTTTTATTATTGCTGGCAAGAGACTCGTGTTTGCAGCGCAAACAGCAATGCAATTATCGGAGGTGATATTCCTCCATGTGGTGCAGTTCTAACTCACAGTAGCCTAGATTCAGGAACTGGGGTAATGTTTGTGTTCCGAGTCCTCGGGGAACGAAACTTCTTCAAAGCTCCACAGTTAGCAGCGCAAGCTAACTATAAAGATAAATACACACAGCCCATCAATTTTGCCGTCATAATAAAAAAGAGAGAGAGAGAAAGAGACTGGCAGGAAAGGAACCTGAAAGTGTGTTGTGAGTTTACATCAGACTGGAAATAGCCTAGATGTATGAGGATATAAATGCTGGATTTTATCCAAATGGGATTCAAGACTCTGTGTGTGTGTGTGTGTGTGTGTGTGTGTGTGTCAGAAAAGCTTTTAATGAAGAGTGGAGTCACTGTTATTTTTTCCTTCATGAAAGCAGGCGGTAGAGGTGTGTGGAACATTTCACATGAAGGAAGTATTCTACCTGGAAAGTGTCGTTTTAAGCACTTCTTTTTTTCGAGAAAAAAAGTCATTTTCATTCTCTCTCTTTTCAGAAAAGGAGGGGGGATACACCACTTACCCTGCGAAACAGCTTGGAAAGATTAATTATCAAAGAGCTCCAAGTGTCAGGTTTTACTGGAAAAGGCAAATGAACCCACCCACGGTTCTCTGATCTTCATTTCTGCTGCAGAGGAAACACTGCAAATACCTTCAAGGGTAATCTTTAGTAGTGAAGCCATGGTGGGCTTTTCAGGGAGGTGGGTGAATACCAGAATGAGGTAGAAGGTGCCAAGACAAGAATGTGGGTTCCTGAGAAATGTGAGATCCTTAAGTAGTGAACCTAGAATGAGGAGAGTGCTTTATTCAAGGAACGATCCTCAGAGCTCAGATGCAGAAACAGGGAGCCTGTTCATTAACCAAGCATGCAGAGAGGGGATATTTTCCTGTTGCAGCTTCTCTCATCATAGCTCTAGGATGGAGGGGAAAGTACACATCCTCATCCTCTTAGATCTTGTTACGCCATTTTCCCACAAGCGCCTCGCCACATATTAAATGAACGTAATGATTCAAAACATATTAGGAACTACTTATCATAATATCAATAAGAGGGGGGGAAATCAATTCATACAACGTTGTGTAAAATAGCACAAATAAGCTAACCTAATTTAACAGCTTGCCGAAATCTCCCCTGTTTCAGAAATCAGGGCCAAGCAGCTATTAAATTCACAACCAATCTCCTCTAGACTGAACCTGGTCACTCTTAGAAGGATATGGATAGCAACACATTTCGCCTATAAATTAGACAGGCGTCGATGATCTGTGCTTTTTGATGCATGCTTTAAAAAATATTATTTCTTAAGAAAATCTTTAATAAAAACATATTAAAAAATATTATTTCTTCAAGCCTTCCAAGAATAATGAGGAACTGGTTGGTCAGTTGGTTTTTTACTGTGTGGTCCGTGAATTCTGAATTCTTAAAAGTGCTTTTCATGGTATTCAGCTACTTTAATTTGGAACCCACTTTGTGATGGCTTCTTTTTTTTAAAAAAAAAGTGTATAAGTCCCTAAATAAATACAGGTGAAACTCAAAAATTAGAATATTGTGGAAAGGCTCATTTCAGTAATTGCTCCAAGTGAGTCTCTGCCCCCTCCCTCTCTCCTTCATGAGTCATCACTACGGGTGCTGAGAAGTGCCCTTTGCCCAAAGAGGTGAAGTCGGTGATGACTCATTGGGCAAAAGATTTTGCATATACAGGTGAAACTCGAAAGATTAGAATATCGTGGAGAGGTTCATTTCTTTCAGTAATTCAACTTAAAAGGTGAAACTAATATATGAGATAGACTCATGACATGCAAAGCGAGATATGTCAAGCCTTTATTTGTTATAATTGTGATGATTATGGCACAGCTGATGAGAACCCCAAATTAACAATTTCAACTTTGGGGTTTTCATCAGCTGTGCGCCATAATCATCACAATTATAACAAACAAAGGCTTGACATATCTCGCTTTGCATGTCATGAGTCTATCTCATATATTAAACTCCAGTAGCTAATGAAAACAATTGCTTACATAAATGGACTTTTCCACCATATTCTAATTTTTCGAGTTTCACCTGTATATGCCACCTCTAACCATATCCATCACCTTACCAGAAGCCTTTTTGTTAGGTATAAAGGTAAAGGTAAAGGTACTCCTGACCATTAGGTGCAGTCATGGACGACTCTGGGGTTGCGCACTCATCTCACTCCATAGGCCGAGGTGTTTGTCCGCTGACAGCTTCCAGGTCATGTGTCCAGCATGACTAAGCCGCTTCTGGCGAAACCAGAGCAGCGCATGAAAATGCCGTTTACCTTCCCGCTGGAGTGGTACCTATTTATCTATTTGCACTTTGACATGCTTCCAAACTGCTAGGTGGGCAGGAGCAGGGACCGAACAACGGGAACTCACCCCGTCGCGGTGATTCAAATCGCCGACCTTCTGATCGGGAAGCCCTAGGCTCAGTGGTTTAGACCACAGCACCATCCGCGTCCCTTTTGTTAGGTATATGAGATACCAAAAGAAGATAAGACACTGTTCATGTATGCAACGACAGCAGCGAGAATGCTTTTAGCCCCATAGAATGGCAGACCAAGTTAACGGAATGTACAGAGAGATGGCGAGACTGATGAGAAAAATCAGAAACCAGGAAGACCAAGTATTTCTAAAAGATTGGAATATTTTTTTACAATACTTAAAAGACCACTGTAAACAGTTAAAATCATTGGCCGGGATAAAATGACACTTGTGATGTGAAATGAACTTTGGAAACTACGATTATATAGCAGATAGATAAAGGTAAAAGGTGCAGAAAAAGAAAAAAGAATGTATTTTCTTTGGAAATGGAACCCACGGAGGGAGGGGAGGAGGTCCGAAGGTTCAAAAGAACCTTTTTATTTTTGTTTTGAAATGGTTACAGTTATTTGTTGTTCAGTCGTTCAGTCATGTCCGACTCTTCATGACCCCATGGACCAGAGCACGCCAGGCACGCCTATCCTTCACTGCCTCCCGCAGTTTGGCCAAACTCATGCCAGTCGCTTCGAGAACACTGTCCAACCATCTCATCCTCTGTCGTCCCCTTCTCCTTGTGCCCTCCATCTTTCCCAACATCAGGGTCTTTTCCAGGGAGTCTTCTCTTCTCATGAGGTGGCCAAAATACTGGAGCCTCAACTTCAGGATCTGTCCTTCCAGTGAGCACTCAGGGCTGATTTCCTTAGAATGGATAGGTTTGATCTTCTTGCAGTCCATGGGACTCTCAAGAGTCTCCTCCAGCACCATAATTCAAAAGCATCAATTCTTCGGCGATCAGCCTTCTTTATGGTCCAGCTCTCACTTCCGTACATTACTACTGGGAAAACCATAGCTTTAACTATACGGACCTTTGTCAGCAAGGTGATATAGCGTATAAATTTATGTAAAACCAATAAAAATATTTTAAAAAACGCAATATCCACCACCTTGGGTTGCTTTAAGAGAGGACTGGGCAAATTCATGGAGAATAAAGCTACCAATGGCTACTAGGTATGGTGACTGTTCTGCTTTCACTGTTGGAGGCAGTGATGCTTCTGAATACCAGTTGATAGGAGTCACATGTTGGAGGCTGCTGTTGTGCTTGCACCCTGCTTGCTGGCTTCCCAAAGGTATCTGCTTGGCCACTGACATGGGTGGTGCTGTGGTCTAAACCACTGAGCTTCTTGGGCTTGCCGAACGGAAGGTCGGCAGTTCGAATCCCCACGACAGGGTGAGCTCCCGTTGCTCTGTCCCAGCTCCTGCCAACCTAGCAGTTCGAAAGCATGCCAGTGCAAATAGATACAGTCATATCTCATGTTGCGTACGCTCCGTGTTGCATACGTTCGGGATACGCACTCCTGCACCCCGGAAGTGTTTTCCAGAGTGTGCGGGAGCATGCGAGACTGACGGATGCGCAGAAGCGCTCAAATCACGTGACTTCTGGGTTTTTTTGGGGGGGTTACGTGTGTTCGAATTATGCACGGCCACATTACGCACACCGACCCGGAACAGATCGCATGTGTAACCCGGGGGTCCACTGTAAATAGGTACCGCTGCGGCGGGAAGGTAAACGGACTTAACCGCCCAGGGGTCCTTTAACTTTTTTACCTTACCTCTCCTCCACAGTGCCACAAGAAACGTGGCTTCTTCTGGACCCTTCCTGAAAGACCCACAGGGGTGGTGCAAATTGGTAGCAAGCAGGTATCCCAAATTGCATCTAATTAGGTCCACAGAGGTTTGACCTTCTAGAAAGCGTCACAGCACAACAGGGCTGGAAAATGGAAGGGTGGAGATTAGAGCGCCTCCGTGCCAACAACACTTATTTCCTTTCAATCCTCAGAAGACAATAAGACGGCCAATGGTCTTTTATCTTACCTTTACCTACCTTGGCCACAGGCATGACAGGATGCTGGACCTGTATGTTTCCGAGCACAATTCAAAGTGTTGGTGCTGACCTTTAAAGCCCTAAACGGCCTCGGTCCAGTATACCTGAAGGAGCGTCTCCACCCCCATCGTTCTACCCGGACACTGAGGTCCAGCGCCGAGGGCCTTCTGGTGGTTCCCTCACTGCGAGAAGCCAAGTTACAGGGAACCAGGCAGAGGGCCTTCTCGGTAGTGGCACCCGCCCTGTGGAACGCCCTCCCACCAGATGTCAAAGAGAAAACCAACTACCAGACTTTTAGGAGACATCTGAAAGCAGCCCTGTTTAGGGAAGCTTTTAATGTTTAATAGATTACAGTGGTGCCCCGCTAGATGAATGCCTCGCTAGACGAAAAACTCGCTAGACGAAGGCATTCGTCTAGCGGAAGGCTGCCCCGCTAGACGAAAAAGTCTATGGGGCTGCCTCGCAAGACGAAAAATTTTCGTCTTTTTTTTCGTTTTGCGGAGCGCGGCTGTCATTGCCGCTCCGCAAGACGAAAAACCCGCTAGACGAAAATTTTCGCAGAACGAATTATTTTCGTCTAGCGGGGCACCACTGTATTTTTTTAACACTATGTTGGAAGCTGCCCAGAGTGCCTGGGAAACACCAGCCAGATGGGCAGGGTATAAATAAATTATTATTATTATTATTATTATTATTATTATTATTATTATTATTATTAATTAGATGAGCCTTGACTCATGAGCCAAGAGGTCAGGTAAGTAGCCCAGACCCAGCCTACCAGCCAATACTGCTATTTTCCAAAGAGCAGATCAGTGAGAACGATTTAATATTACTTGCTGGTTCTGCATGCATACTTAGCTTTTTTTCCCCATGGGGGAAGAATTTCAGGCATGGGGTCTTTGTCCCTTCCCCACTTCAGTCTGAAGCAGTATAACCTGGTGACAAGTAGGGTATATGAGGCTTGTGATCCTGCTGCCTGCCTCTAATATTCGTCAGGTGCTTATTAGTTCTTTGACATCTATTTCTCTCCCTCAAAAGAGGAAGCCCGTGTCACATTTATTTCAGACATTCACATCAGGGTCTCACTGCTCTGGTAAAACATGTACCCTTTGTTCAACTTCATCCTGGCCTACATACGCATTTCGTTAATATTTTAAAAGAGGGAGCACAACAAAGAGAGGCAAAATTAACAGTTGTTGAACTTCTCCAATTACCACTAATCACATTTACACCCCGGGGTGTGCGGAATTGGAAAATCAATCGCAATGTGTTTCCCCCTTCTTTCTTTCTGCCCCCCCCCTTTTTTTCCTTTTTCCTGTGGTAGGCAGTAAAAGCAATTTTTTTTTTTTTTGCACTGGCCAGAAAGACTTAGGAGGCATCTCAATTCAGACACTCACACATACACACACACACACACACCGCCATCACTGCTAAATACCCCCCAGTGAATTTATCACCTCACCTTTGATGTGACAGAAAGATTAGACAGAATAATTTACTGGAGCGATAAAGCGTTCTGCACAGTTGATATTGGAAAATACCAGTATCGCCCCTTGTCGTCCTCCCCCCCCCACCCCAACCTGATTCAGCCCTTCCGTACTGGAGGAAATTGCATGCCTAGCAAAACACATGGTTGAGATAGTGCTGAAACGTTTGATGGGCAATGCATTATTTTTTGAAAGGGATGAAAAATGATTTTTCAAAAAAAAAAAAAAGGAGAAGAGGGAAGGGAGAGGGATGAAAGGTGACACCTCGGATGATGAACTGCAGTTGGTATTATGGAGCAAAAATTCAGGCTTCCCAAGTGCTGAGTGGCAGCGTGTCTGCCAAATTCAGCCAGGGGGAAGAGTATTCTCATCAGCGCCACTCCAGCCCGGCCTTTCAAGTAGAGAACGTCACCTAAAGTGGTTTGCTCAAGTTCAGTTGGGCCTTGCACATGTTTTTAAACGTTGTGTATGATCATCGGGGAGGGTCAGGGCGACCGGAAGCATCTGTGATCCTTTACGCGGGGAAAAGTCTTAGCAGGAGGTTGTCAAAGCCTATCTGGCCGTAAGTGCATGAAAATAAACCCACGCTCAAGTAAACACGCGCTTGCATCGGCAGCGTCAGGTTGCGACGGCTGCTGGCTAGGAAATTGCAGAGGGGCAGCAAAGGACTTTCCGGAAGCAAAGCTTTTGCAAGATTGTTTCTGCGATTTGGGTTGCAGTTCTGTAACGCTCACCAAGAGGTTGCAATAGAGGCGGCATTGCAGAAGCTGCCAAGGAGTTGGCAGATCCGGCCTCCTAGTAGCATGCAACAGCAGCAGCACGTGATACATTCCTCGGAGTCCGGCTCTACTACCCCTGTAGTAGGGCTGTAGTAGGGCTGTCATACATCTGGGATTTCCTGGACATATCTGGGATTTGTCCATCGGAAATAGCGTCCAGGGGAATTTCAGAAAATCAGTAAAAATGTCTGGGGAAACCCGGGCGTATGGCAAGCCATGTCGGAAGTGTTGTTTTTGGGGTAAATTTCCTTAAAAATAACTCAAAAAAACTTTGGAGGGGGGAAAAGCTCAATAACTTTGCCCCCCCTCCCCAAGAAAACGCTTAACAACTTTGTCCCCCCCCCCCAAAAAGCTCTGGGTTTTGACTTTTTGAAATATGGCAATGCTATCCCTGTGGATCCTGCCACCTGAGGCAGTCGTCGTAGCTTCCTCACGGGTACGCAGGCCCTACTGTGGACCAAGAGGGAAGCTTGAGAAAATGATGGATCTGGGATCCATTCTGTAGGATCCTTAATGTTCCAAACAGAAAAGTTCAGAGCGGTTGCGGAGGCAGAGCTTCCAGCCATTGAACCTGTTCTGCTGCCATGTTCAGCTCCTCACAACGCTCCTCACGACGTCCTGACATTGTGCACACGATGTTGGGACGCTGCTCATGTGCGACGCCATGCGCAACGTCTCGCATGTGACGTCCGCCCGCCCCCCCATCGCCCTCACAAGATGGCACCTCTGCTGTCCATCAACCCACAGATGGGATTCTGCTGGAGACAAGCTACATCAGGGGTCAGCAAACTTTTTCAGCAGGGGGCCGGTCCACTGTCCCTCAGACCTTGTGGGGGGCCGGACTATATTTTGAAGGGGAAAAAAATGAACGAATTCCTATGCCCCACAAATAACCCAGAGATGCATTTTAAATAAAAGGACACATTCTACTCATGTAAAAACACGCTGATTCCCGGACTGTCCGCGGGCCGGATTTAGAAGGCGATTGGGCCGCATCTGGCCCCCGGGCCTTAGTTTGGGGACCCCTGAGCTACATGAATACACTCCCTTTAGTTTCCATGAAATTCAACACTCACAGAAGGCCATCAATATGATCTTTATTTCGGTTGCACAACAAAATGATGAACCTGGGCACTTTTTTTTTTTTTTACTGGCTGCTGTCTTGTGCAGTTCATTCCTCTTAAAGCTCATGTCCTCTATGTCTCCCTACTTTTGTGTCAGCAGCAAACTTTCCCCAGTGTGTGTAAAGTTGTTAAGAGTGATGTGCTTGGAAAGCAGCTTTTCTCCAGTAAGTTGAGGGTTGTTGGCTTTAAAAAAAAAGAAAAAAAAAGTGTTCTTTCATGCTTCTCTGCTCCAGGGGTTTTTGTGAGCAAACTAACTGCACTTTCCCCATTTTGGAAGCAGGTGCAAGAGGCTGACAATAATCTAATAAAAAAAAAGCCTATTAGCCGTGTCTCCATGACACTCTCGGTATCCCTGGGACCTGCAGTATCTTTAATGTAGACAATAAATCCAGGCCATTTCCTCCCGCAATTGCTCCCAATATGGGTCCAGCTCCACGCGATGTTCCACTAACCTTCCCGCCGTTGCATTTTACCCTGAACACGGAATCGCTCTCTAATCTTGGCGATGGAACAAGCGGAGTCCCTACTAACTGAAACAAATCTATCCTGTTTGGATAATCAATAGCGGTTGCAACGGGAGCTGCTTCTGTAGAATTACCACCGTCGGTGATACCAAACCAGAGAACCATAAAATACCAGTAGCGTGAGTTCATCATCGGTAGGACGAATCACAGCAATTACAGGACAGTCCGGGGCGGAGGAGAAAATTACTGACTAACCTAATCTTACCCGAATGCTATCATAGTAGCCTCGGAGCTACCTTTCACGGTGTCAACCTGCTGCTCCCAACACCAGAATGTTGTGCTTCTTCTCCGTTCTGTGAAATTGACTGTGTTGTTCAACACTCTGTGAAATGTGTCACCCTAATATAACTTGCTTGGTTAGGAATGCTATCATAGTCGCCTTAAAGGGACCTTTGATGCTGGCAACCTGCTACTCCAAACACCAGGATCTGAAGCGGGTGGCTCTGTGGTCTAAACCATAGAGCCTAGGGCTTGCCGATCAGAAGATCAGCAGTTTGAATCCACGCAACGGGGTGGGCTCCCGTTGTTCGGTCCCTGCTCCTACCAACCTAGCAGTTCGAAAGCACGTCAAAGTGCAAGTAGATAAATAGGTACCGCTCCGGCGGGAAGGTAAACGGCGTTTCCGTGCGCTGCTCTGGTTCGCCAGAAGCGGCTTAGTCATGCTGGCCACATGACCTGGAAAAACTGTCTGCGGACAAACGTCAGCTCCCTCGGCCAGTAAAGCGAGATGAGTGCCGCAACCCCAGAGTCGTTTGCGACTGGACTTAACTGTCAGGGTTCCCTTTACCTTTACCTTTTACCCATTTTGTGCAATTGCATGATTTGTGCAATACCTCTGCAATAAGTCCCCACATTGTTCATGGCTTCTTTCTACAGATCTGCAGTAAATTTTCAGAAACAGGACACTTATCTGCAGTTCCAGCATTTTCAGGGGGTTTTTTTCACTTTGAGAAATGGAAAGCGCTGCTTTTCCTTACAGCCTTGTTTGTCTGCCTGTCCCTCCCTCCATCTTTCTTTCTTTCTTTAATGGCAGCGGCATCAAACACTCAAAGAGGCTTTAGCATACAAATAATAACATTTTTTGTCTGATAACTGATACAAAGTCCTTTCCCCAAATGATAGAAAGGTATTAGAGTCCCATACAATTTGAGTCTCTAGAAAGGACTGAAAACTGCCTTTGACTACCATTCTCTGTGTGGCAGTGACATCACACTGGTGACATCAGAGTGAAGCAAACAGTTCTGTTTAGGACAAAAAGGAACAAGATGGTGTCATAGACCAGGGGTGACAAACTGGAACCAGAGGACAGATAGGATCATTTTCATCATCCGCGTGAGTCCAGGTTTGACAGGTGGGTGGGTCTTCCCCTGCCAATCACTTGATGTCATAATAATGTCAGGTGACTTTCTTTTGCTAACACAGTCTGAAACAAAAACATGCAGATGCAAACCCTCCCGATCAACTGATTGTTGGGACTTTCAAAGCGGCATGCACTGTGCTATACATTTTATTTTATTACATTTATTACATTTATATGCCACCTTTTTTCTTCGGGGGGGGGCTCAAGGTGGCGTACACAGTTCTCCTCCTCCCCATTTCATCCTCACAACAACCCTGTGAGGTAGGTAAGGCTAAGAGATGGTGACTGGCCCAAGGTCACCCCGTGAGCTTCATGGCTGAGTGAGGATTCGAACCCTGGTCTCCCAGGCCCTAGACCAACACTCTAATCATTATGCCAGTCAGCTGATTGGTGGTGTCTGCAAACCAGATTTGGTCCCTGCCCACACCTAACATGTAGGTGGGCATGGCTTGGTCAGAATGGCCTCATGGATTAAACCCCATCACTGCTCGGCATTTTTTTCTGTATCTGTGTTTGGAACAGCCATCTCATCTGCATAAATATGCAAAAAAACAAATATGTAAAAAATATGCAAGTTCACTCTTCTCAGGTGACTCACAGAAGCAAGTCAAGCTGCATTCCGAATACCATATTGTTCTGCAAGTTTATGTGACAAGCCGAGCATCTGCTTTGTTCAACTGAGAGCGATAGAAAAAGCCTACTTAAGATGTAGCGGGAAGAAAATATTGTGTGGTATCTTTGTTGCCAAGCTCCACCAGGCTTCTCCGTGAGTTCCCTGTCAGTCTCAGAGCCGTGGCACTAATTCTACACTCCGGTCACCCACTGGAGCCACTATCTCCAGGGCAAATGTTTCCAGGAAGAGAAGTGGAAGGGAATGCTAAGTGGCTTGCTTATAATTTCAGTGCACTTTCCCGTGATTTAGAACACGTTCTTTAATTCGTTTACATGGCTGGCTGGTCAGCCGAATAGAATTTTCCATTGTTTATAGACCTTATTTCAAATTTCAATATGTGCTCCAAAGTTATGAAATTGCCTTTGTCCTCTAGACTTCAGGAGAGCTAAATATGGTGACCCATACTTCTTTCCTATCTGTTCCCACCCATACCAAAGAAACCACAACTTCTGGTTCCTTTTTCCTGTTTGTTATCTCCCGTGATTTGACTTACTCTGTATCCAGCTTCTAATCTCCATTTGTAGAAGTTACCTCTCTTCTATATAGGTATTTTTCGCAGTTGGCCAGGCAAACACCTGAATTTGCACAACATTACTATCAGGTAAAAAGGTAAAGGTAAAGGGACCCTTGACCATTAGGTCCAGTCGCGGACGACTCTGGGGTTGCAGCGCTCATCTCGCTTTACTGGCCAAGGGAGCCAGCATACAGCTTCTGGGTCATGTGGCCAGCATGACTAAGCCACTTCTGGCGAACCAGAGCAGCGCATGGAAATGCTGTTTACCTTCCCGGGAGCGGTACCTATTTATCTACTTGCACTTTGATGTGCTTTCAAACTGCTAGGTGGGCAGGAGCTGGGACCAAGCAATGGGAGCTCACCCATCGCGGGGATTTGAACCGCCGACCTTCTGATCAGCAAGCCCTAGGCTCTGTGGTTTAGGCCACAGCACCACCCGCGTCCCCTTACTATCAGGTACAAATCGGAAAATATAATGCAGGAGACCACCTGTCCTCCCTTTCAGAGCAACATCAGAGGTCCTTCACTGTATGCCATCTTTTTCAGGAGTAAGGAAGAAGGTTGGATCCAGGCTTTTGGTTGTATCTAAAGCAATGCTAAGTCACATCAGCATGAGGATTTTTGCTCGTGCAACGGGACTTTCCTCCCCTCTCCTCCTACTTAAACCTGTTCTAGGAGTTCTCCAATACCCTCTTGAGCAGATCTGGGGAGGGTGAAGGGTCTCTGCAGGGAGAGGTTGGGGAATCCCATTTCACGTGCCGAAACTGTTGCACTGATGGGATACTGCTAGTTGCATACCGCCCTTTGATAGTTGGATCCCATCGAGATCAAGGAGGCAAATTAGCCACGACTTAAGTCCTGTGCTTGGAGACAGACAGTGAGGTTGTGCATCCATAGCAGTGTCAGGCAGCAGGGGAACCAACCCCCATGGCAGGTTGCCAGGAATGGACAAGACAAAGTCCTCACCATCTGCTTTTATTCAATATTCATGGAGAGAGAGGCTTCGGAATGTGGCCTTTCGGAATAAGGGTGTTGCTCCAAGTGAGTCTCTGCCCCCTCCCTCTCTACCTTCATGAGTCATCACTATGGGTGCTGAGAAGTGCCCTTTGCCCAAAGAGGTGAAGTCAGTGATGACTCATTGGGCAAAAGATTTTGCATATACAGGTGAAACTTGAAAGATTAGAATATTGTGGAGAGGTTCATTTCTTTCAGTAATTCAACTTAAAAGGTGAAACTAATATATGAGATAGACTCATGACATGCAAAGCGAGATATGTCAAGCCTTTATTTGTTATAATTGTGATGATTATGGCGTACAGCTGATGAGAACCCCAAATTAACAATTTCAACTTTGGGGTTTTCATCAGCTGTACGCCATAATCATCACAATTATAACAAACAAAGGCTTGACATATCTCGCTTTGCATGTCATGAGTCTATCTCATATATTAAACTCCAGTAGCTAATGAAAACAATTGCTTACATAAATGGACTTTTCCACGATATTCTAATTTTTCGAGTTTCACCTGTAATATACTGTTAGAAGATTGGGAGAAATTATGGAAAGAAGGAATAAGATTTACAGCATGTGTAATTCATTAAGAGAAAATGTTATGAAAATGATTATAGATGGTACATTACACTGGTTAAATTAGCCAAACTGTATAAGGTAGAAAATAAATGTTGGAAATGTAAGGAAAAAGAAAGTACCTTTTACCATATGTGGTGGGAATGTAAGAAAATGAAATGCTTTTGGGATATGATATATAATGAAAATTAAGAAAATGTTGAAATATACATTTATTTAAAAACCCGAAGCTTTCCTATTGGGAATTACAGGTACAGATATTTAAAAACAAGATGTTAATTTTTTCCAATATGCTGTGCCTGCGGCGAGAATTTTATTAGCACAAAAATGGAAACAAGAAGAATCACTGACAAAGGAAGAATGGATAATAAATCTAATGGAGTATGAGGAATTGGACAAGATGACGGGAAGAATCCAAGAACAGCGGGATCAGAAGTTCACCAAAGACTGAACTAAATTTGCAGATTATCTGAAACACAATTGCAGTCAACTGAATATGTCAGTAGGATTGCAAGAAGCTTTGTAAGCTAAATTTCAAAAATCATTGTAGATCTGGAGTTTCAGTGAGAAATTTAGATGTCAAAATTGTAAGCAGTGGTTAAGTAGTGAAAATATAGAAATTAGTAATGAATGTAAGAAAATCATAAGGAAGGTTTGATGGAAGTCGGGGCTTTAAAAAGCCAAAATGTATATGAGAAGAAAAATTGACATGGAAATTATTATTGTATTATTGTAAAGTGAATAAAAATGATTTGGCAAAAGAAAGTGAAGTGCCCTTTGCCTCTGAGCTCTCTGCTCTCCTACTTTCAATGCCTGCCGGGTTCTGGGAGAGGGGGGTTCTGGAATGCTTTCTAAAGACACTGTATCTGTCAGCTGTCCCCACTCTGGTGGTGCTTGCTTCTTCTTCCTCCTCTCCTATTATTTTCCAGCTCCCCCTCCTCCTCAGCTGTGATCTTCCTCAAACCCCTGTTGTAATTCTGAACTGTCTTCTTCTCTGGAAGGGTCAGGCTGGGGGGAGACAGTCTCCACCATTCCTCCTCTGCCCAGTCCCTGACAAGCAGTGACCAGAGCAGGAATGACCACTGGGAGGAGCTCTGAGAGAAGAAACGCCATGGTGCACCTGCAGCAGCAAAACTGGATGCCTTCAACTGCGTCAGATGCAACAAAACATGTCTCTCCCGTATTGGTCTCTCTATAGCCACAGCAGATGCTGCAACCTTCTAGAAGTTTGGCTTCACCCCCCAAAGGCACACTCCTCCATTGTCTCCTGAGACAAACATGCCAACAAGTCCAATGATTTCAGTATTGAAAAGTTACTCATCAGTTGCACAGTGTCAGGGTTGAGCCAAATGAGGAGGAGTGGTGGCAAGCCCCCCCCCCCAGCGAGGCTGCATCCACAGAAGAACCTGGGGAAATGGAGGAGTTCATACCTGGAGAAGACTGGTGGCGGCACTCCTCGGAAGAGGAAGAGTCAGATGGAGAGGGGGAAAGACCAGAACAGGAGGAGGAAGAAGTCGAGCCAGAATCAGGCCCTTGTGAGGAGAGAAACCGGCAGGGCCCCTCCCCTCCTCCCTTCTCAGCTGTAGAGCGTAGAGCTGAGAGACGCAGGGAACAATTAGAGGCAGCTGCAACTCGTAAGAGACGTGGTTACAGGCCAGCTACTTAAGAAAGGCTGGCTGCTCCCTTCGCTAGCACCTGCAACTGCTGTGCTGAGTGTGTGGTTGCTCTTGCTTGTTCTGTTCCTGTGTTCCTGACTCCTGGCTTGTTCCTGACTCCTGGCTTGTTCCTGACTTGGACTGTTCCTGACTTCGGCTTCTCCTGACCCCATGCTGATACCTGACTTCAGCTGGCTTCTGACCCGGACTGTTCGACCTCGGCTTATCGAACTCTGACCGCTGCACTTCAGCTCACCAACTTGTTGGCGCCCTAACACACAGGGCTATATGAACACCCACACCCACTGAGAAACTTGCTAGCCTTGATGAAAGTTTTCATAAATGTTTCACTTTTAAGGTGGCCATGTGTCCTCATTTACTGTGGCCAGCCCTCTATTTGAAGGCATCCTCTATTGGAAGGACTGTTGATATTTTCACCCCTCCCATTGTGAGAATCTGGTGATCATATGTTTTGAGAAAGGAGGGAGATGAAACTGCTCTTTCTCTCTTTCATCCCTGTGTTGTGATATTATTGCAAGCCGAGCTGCAAGAAGCGAGGTCACTTGACTATGAGTCATGTTTTCATCCTGTGGGAAAGCCACTGGTTATACTAGCCTTCCCACACATGTGATGTTATTGTAATGTACTGTTGCATCTTACTTTCTGTTCTGGCTCAGAGATGCTGGACGTATTATAGACAGCTCTGAATTCATGAGCTGGCTACGCAGAGGCATACTCTGCATTTTAACTGCAATAAAGTAGTGTTAGCCTTCACTGGCTTGTGTGTGTTGTTCTTCAAGCTGGGGAACAATCACATATTACTAATGTGCCCCTGGACTCGAGTAGCCAGGAAGGCACAGAGGCTTCGTCCCGCCCTGGGGGTCAGTCTCACAACTTGCCCCCACGGGAAGTCTCATAGCACCCTGACTGCCTGACTCTGTGTTGGAGAGAGTCTTATCTTTGTTATGATAAGATGGACTGCGTGAGGGCTAACTCTCTCATGGATGTCTTCTGTGTATAAAGTAGCTGTTAGAAATAAAAGGAGTTATGCTTCATAACCTCTACAGCTAGTTTCCGTGTTATTTATACTCCGCTAGAGTCTGGGGCTCACAATGAGCTGTTGTGAGTCCAGTGACCGGGACCTGTTCTCCAGGATTGGAAGGTCAGTGCTCCAGTCGCCTAGCTCAGTCGGGGCAGAACCAGTTGCAGGCACATCGGTTGTTGGACTCAGATGCTGCACATCGGTTAACGGGCATACTGACAAGGACTGTATGGTTCCAAAGCCCATTTAAAGAGGAAGAACAATGAGAAGGGAAAGCAGGAGGGGCCTTGAGGTTTCCATGGAAAACCCGAATGCCGTTTGCTCCAATTCTGTGGTAAGACACAGGTTTTCCCAGAGAAAGCACTGGGACAAAAAACAACCTGCTTGGACCTGGACCTGGAAAATGTGGACCTGAGCCTAGAAACATGGCACAAAATGAAGTTGGGAAGAGCCCTAAGCAAACACAAACAGGGCACCTGGCCACAGTCTTCCCCACTAAGGTGTGATGGACTGTGTTTCTATTTAAATTACAGTAATTGTTTCTAGATGTGTATTTCTACATTCACACACACAAATTGAAATGTGAATCGGTGCCCTCTTTCCTTTGCTTGCTTCGGTGATGTATAAGCGGCTATCTCATTCACCTTGAACTTTTGCCAAATTTGTTTGGGATCTAAGGACAGAAACAGGGGAAGGAGAAACAAAATAGTTTCAAGTGGGGAAGGATCCCTCACCAGAAGCTTTCAACTTTCGAATTGATATCACAATAACAGCCATGCTTGGCTGGAAGTAAGAACAATTGATTTCGATGGTATCCATGTCCGAGGAAAGGACTACGCAGGCTCATGCAGCTTTTGCTAAATTCATAATTTACTGTCCTATTGATTGTGGAAAGGAAAATAAGAGAAAAAACCAGGCTGAACAAATGTGTGTTCATTGAGCAGAAATAAGACAGGGGGGAATGTGGAAAAACAGCAGCATGTCAGTTTATTGAGTGCAATTCTAGAGTTCACAATGAATCTCTATGCATTTATTTTATTTTATTTTATTTTATTTTATTTTATTTTTTATTTTATTTTTTTATTTTATTTTATTTTATTTTATTTATTTTATTTTATTGCCCAAGGATCTGTTCATCAGTCTCAGTTTCTGCAGCTGGAGTCAGTCCGGGCCATCCCTCCCTGGCCAGGTGGAAGAAGCTCTGCAAGGCAGCGAGCAGGTCTTCCAGGACTCACAGCCAAGATGGTCTCTGGCAGGGGAGCCGACTTGGGGCCCAGGTCATGAATGCATATGGGTGTGAAGTCATGATGTCACATTGCGACATGACATCATGCCTGCCCGCCCCGGCTTCAGAACCTGGCTTCTGGTGGCACTAGAAATCAGGTTCTGAGACCTTCCAGTAGGGGTGGTCTTTTTTCAAAGAGGGCCAGATTTGTTGAAGTGAACATGCGTGAGGGCCAACCAAAGTTGTTGACCTTTTTTAAGGCTTGAACTTGTTGGGCTTTTTTAAGATTGAAGTTGTAAGTTGGGATTTTACCCCAGGAGATAGACTGCCATAGGGACCTGATTAAACTGACCAGCGGGCCGGGTTAGGCCCCGAAATGGACTTTGGACATGCCTGTTCCAAGGTCTCGAACATGATGTCCAGTGCTTTCTGAGGCACTGCACGTTGTGTTGGGGGCACCCAGAGCCCCCTATAGTTGGGGCCCCTGGCCTCTGGCCTCTTTAGCAGCCTCAGCTTTTGTAGCTGGAGTCAGGGCCCCCACTGAGAATCGAACCAGATGCCTTCTGCATCCAGAGCAGAAGTTCTAGTACCACAGAGCCACAACCCCATGACCCCTGGGCATCCCATTTGCTTTTCAGACTTGGCCTACAGACACTTACCAATGCTAGGCTACCAGAAGAAGTGAAAGCTGCTAGCCACAGAGGCCAGAAGGGTTTGGAAATGTGGAGGAAATGAAGACATCTGACTGAAATTAGCACTTTTTGAAGTGCAGCCTCATGTAAAAGGCAGGTAGGCAGCTGTCAGAACAGAATTCCACCGAGTGGCTTAATTAGTCTTTTATGCTGTTTAACGTTTTGAAAGATTACTTGCCCGAAGTTATAAATTTAGTTATTAAAGGCTCATTATTCATTAGCAACATGGCATATGGGACAAATAGAAGGGATAGGAAGCTTTATGCACAGATCATATTTTCACCCCTAGGTTGCTACACCCAGAGAGCTTGCAGTGTGTTTACCTTTAGATACCTGCATTTAAGGGATGGCTAGATGCAATTAATTAGAGATAAGTGAGAATCTCCAATAGAGTTGGCAAAACACACACACACACACCCTAGTTTTATCTAGCATCTTGCCTGCTTGTGTTCAAGTTTCCCCTTCAAATAACTGGGTGAGCTGCTGTGATGTCATGGAATGTTCAGGAACATTCTAAATGCCCTGGGGTGAAAGTTTCAGCCGCATAAAATGCCAGCAAACAAACCACCTTCTGTGCTAGGTGGGGAGAAATTTCTCATGTGACTTAGGGATGACAGACAGAGGAAGGCTGGGGATGCTGGACAGAGAACCTGGGGGGCAGGGGGGCGGGGACCAGGCAAGGGTGTTAAAGGGTGGGTGGGTGTGTTAGGTGTGGGTTCAGCAACTGGGATCTGGGCTGCCATGCCCTTCTCAAAACTCCATTGGGCATTTTACCTAATCAGAAACCACAAGTTGCCTTGGAATTTCACTTCAGGGGAAAATTGGCTGCAACTCTTAACGTTTCTGGATGCTGAGTTAAAAAATGGACTTGGGCTACATATACACAACTCTTTATTCCAGAATCAATGAAAAGAGAGGATTTGTTTCTTCTATGTAGAATCAAAGAGTTGTTGGAAGGGACCCCAAAATTAATCTAGTCCGACCCCCTGCAATGCCAGAATGGTAGTTAAAGGATCCATCCTACTGTTCTTATCATAGTCTGGATCTACTGCGCATATATATATATATATATATATATATATATATATATATATATATATATATATATCCCTTGGAAAACACTTCAGGAAGTGGCATGGAGGCTCCCAAAAACGTACGAAGTAACCACACCCACCTTTGTCAACTGCAGGATTTAGAGTCAATTGAGATTGAAAGCAGGAAGTTGCAAATGAGCACAAGCAATTCCAGACAGAGGAAAACTACATTTTTTTGTGCTGCAAACAAGTTAATGGGTCCAGAGTCTCCGTTTAAATTCTATATGTCGCTTGGCTTGATAGTTTACTATTGATCGTTGAATGATCTGCTGTTTACTTGGGGTGAACAAATTTATTCCGCCATTTTATGGACTCGGGAGTTTTCCCTAGGGCACACACATGCACACAAATGCACACACATACTCTCACACACTTATAAACACATGGTATACTAAGGAGAATATCTAATATGTATAACAGAAATGGAGGATATGTGATTTGCAATGGCTTTAAGAATTGTCAGTTCATTTTCTCCCTTCATCGTAATTATTTGGAATTGGCTCAGAGGTTGAGCTTATGCTCTTGGTGCAGGAGGTCTCAGTTTCAATCCCTGGTATCTCCAGGTAGTTCTAGGAATGTCCTCTGCCTGAGACCCAGTGGTCTGACTCTGTATAAGGCACCTTCCTATGCTCATGTGCATGTGTGATTGCATCAAGAAGTTTCACTGCTGTGGTCATGTGCGCCTCCTGTTGAAACACAGCACAAAAAGAATCTTGATGGAGAAATGCCCGCTATCACATAAAGATTCATATTTTTTTCCCTCTGGGTGTTTTATCTGTACATATATGAACTTCTGTTATTTACAGGGTATGGAGGAATTAAAGGCAGAGAGAGAGAGAGAGAGAGAGAGAGAGAGAGAGAGAGAGAGAGAGAGAGAGAGAGCACTCAGTGCAAAATGTAGAAATAAAAACTAGAACAAGTGCCGATTCCTGTTGCATCAGTTCCACTTCAGAAATAAGACTTATGTGACGGATTGGCCCTAGGGTGGAGGAGGTATTACATCCCAGCGCAGAAGGAGTTAATCCACCTTCATCTTGATGGACAGTTCATCCTTTGGGGCGGGACGGTCCCCAGTTTAAAAGGAGGGAATGGCCGTTTTGGCAGGAGAGAAGAGGGAGGGTGTGTGTGGAGACAGGGAGAAGAGGGGTGTGGGGCCAGGATAGTGGTGGTTAGGCTAGGATAGGATGAAGATCAGTCGGTTATACTGAAAGAGTTTATACTTTAGATGTAACTAAGCTGATGAACTATTGAAATACTTGAAACATGATGTTCTGAAATAAATAAAGACTTGTTTTTGTTGAGCCAAGAGAAAAGAGGCATTTATTTGGTCCAGCGATATATGGATGCTCATGAGGAGGTGAACTCAGGGAAAAGACAAAACTGACCTGCAGGGTGATAGTTTGTGTCTTGGAGTTTCACTCAGGAGGGGCAAAAGGGCAGAAACCTTGGTAAGGCTACACAGTTGCTAAAAGGGTTTAGCTAACTGACGCAGTGGGGGGATCTAATGAGAGAGAGACCCGGAACTGATAGAGCTGAGAGGTATTCTTAACCCAGGAGCCCAGAGCAATATATATATATATATATATATATATATATATATATATATATATATATATACAGGCCACGACAGCTGGACAAGAGAACCCTGTTACTAAGTTATCCCTAGTTATAATAAAAGGGGATTATCCACACAGACGGACCTCAAGGATCGAGGTGGGGTGAATAGAAAAAGTGACCCGGAACACCTCAGAAATAATACACTTAGTAACAGAGGGGTAGTTGGCAGGGAGGTTCAGCGCAACTACAATGGTACCTCGGTTTAAGAACAGTCCTGTTTAAGAATAATTTGGTTTACGAACCCTGCAAAACCGGAAATAGTGTCCCGGTTTGCAAACTTTACCTCGGTCAAAGAACAGAATCCAAACGGTGGAAGGGCACCGGCGGCGGGAGGCCTCATTAGGGAAAGCGCGCCTCGGTTTAAGAACGGTTTTGGTTTAAGAACGGACTTCCGGAACAGATTAAGTTCGTAAACCGAGGTGCCGCTGTAGTTGAAACCAAATCACTTTTATTCCATTTCGCCACAGGCAATTATGACAAACAGGCGGTGAAAATTACTGAATACAGCGCACAGGAGAATGTTAAACCAAGGAATTGCCTAATAGTTGACCACCACCTTATTCAGAGTTCACCCATTTTTATTGTTGTTTAGCTGCTATGAGAGATTGGGGAGGAATCTACTCTGCTCAGGTTCCAAAGTGGACTCATCCCATCAGGTCCAGGAAGATCATGTCCTGGACTGCATCAGCAGTCACCTTCAGAACACACAGAACATTATTATGAGGATCCAAGCATTGTATGTCACCCCTTCTAAAAAAGAAGAAGTATTTTTCTCCCCCTTTTGCTTTGGCAGTTGCTGGGAAAACATGAATTAGGTAGGTTGGTATCCGAATGTGAACTGAACAGAATTTCTCCCCCATTCCTTGTTGGAAGACAACCTTAGTTGTGTGTCCAACAGAGTGCCCCCTCCTCCCCCCCTAGAGAAAATGTGCCAGAATGCACCTCCCTCGGAAGACCCACTCCAGAGCCCTAAGAGGATCTCTTCTGGCTGTGAGGTGAGGGGGGGTTCTCACCAGCCAGAAGCTTGTTGAGGCTGCTTAGCTGAGGCACAACTTTCCCTCACATCAGCTGTTAGCTGAGAGGCTGAAGAGCAGGGGTCGGCAACCTGCGGCCCATGGAGGCAGTTTAACGAGCCCACGAGCCCGTTAAACCAAGCCGCCCGCTCGGCAAGACGCTGCACACGGGGACTCACTTACGCGGTGCCGGAAATCGCATCTGCGCATGCCCAGATGCCGGAAATTGTGTCTGCACATGCCCAGATGCTGGAAATCGTGTGCACGCATGATCCAGCCCACTGAGAGATTTCCACAGAACTTGCCGACTGCTGCTGAAGAGACTCAGCAAAGCCCCGCTGTGCCTCCAGACAATGAGGAGGCCTTCTTCAGAGCTCACAGAGGATGTCCCTTTCTGAGGAAGATTTCCTCATTAGCCAGAAGTGCAGTGGGTCTCTCCCCCCCCCTTCCAGGCCCACCTGAGAGGTGCCAGAACACCATTCTGGCATATTCCGGCTGGAAAAAGCCCTGTTCCCACATGACACCCCATAAGTTTAGCTTACTGCTCTCTAATGGGGTGCAGAATGAATCTCCACCCTCAGCAAGAGTTAAGTAGGACCCCATTGCCAATGCAAGTGGCTTCTGAACATGGAACTACGGGAGAGAGGGAATCCTGCCCTGTATCAAGCAGCAAAATGTCTTGTGCCAGCCCTGGTGAAATGGGAGCTCCATAACCCAGGGGAAATTTGGATTAGAAAGCCATCAAAAGCACCTTGGTCAGTTGTTTTGTGCAAGAGGGGCTTCTTGATTGAAACAGGCTGCTTCTTCCTATCAGTGTTCTCCCACAATGCACAACCAGCGCATGTGTGTCCATTGTGTTGCATTCGCACAGAACCCAGAAACTTCCTAGTGCACATACAGTTTTCCTCAAAAGCTGAAGTCTGCAAAGTCTCTTGACAACTTTTTTTTTAAAAATAAAAATAAAAAAATAACTCTGTGCTGCAGCTGTGGGAGGGGGGGAATCCCTTGAAATATTTCCTCCCCAGTCTGATTGAAAACAGACTTTTAGATTCTCCTGGGGTCCAACTTAAATGTCGATTTAAAGGTGGGGGTGGGGAGGAGGAATAACTCTTTCCATTTCTTGAAGAATGAGTTCCCGACTTCTCCGTGCAACTTTGACAGGCTACCATCTACACTTGACAAGGCTTGTCATCGTCAGAATTTTAATAGAGGAAACACCCCCCCACCCCCTCCCTTTCGGCCCCATATTAGGCTGAAACACATCGCCTTGTTTAGACTAGATCCAGGTTGGTTCGACTCCCTGGGATAAAAAAGCTGGCTTTCACTTCCTGGCACCATTGGACAGGTTGCAAATCATAAGCCGCCCTAATTACCCAGCGCTGGATTCCATAGCATGCCAAAGTAGGGGGTCATATACAAGGAAAAGGGGAGGACTGGAATTGGAGCTGTACTGAAATATTGGACAGATGGTAGGATTAATGCTACAGCACACCAGCCCTTTTCTTGCTACTTTTTGGTAGATCTGAACATGTGCGCGCACACACTTTTCAAGAATGATTGTTATTCCTGTAGATGCCAGATAGACCTCTGGATAATGAAAAGAACTGAATAATTTGCAAAAAAAAAACTGTTACGTCCATAAAAGGATGTAAGAACACAGTAGTTAAGGTCTTCTGGGGTTTTTTTGGGGGGGGGCACGCAAATTGCCTTGAAATGCAAACTGGTCAGTTCAAACACTAGGGGTTGGCTCTAGGTATTGATCATTTGCATTCCCCCAGGGCAAACAGAGAAAAGAAGAAGAAGAGGAGGAGGAGGAGGAGGAGGAGGAGGAGTTTGGATTTGATATCCCGCTTTATCACTACCTGAAGGAGTCTCAAAGCGGCTAACATTCTCCTTTCCCTTCCTCCCCCACAACAAACACTCTGTGAGGTGAGTGGGGCTGAGAGACTTCAAAGAAGTGTGACTAGCCCAAGGTCACCCAGCAGCTGCATGTGGAGGAGCAGAGACACGAACCCGGTTCACCAGATTACGAGTCTACCGCTCTTAACCACTACACCACACTGGCTCTCTACAGAGGAACAGAGGGAGCTGCCTTAAACTGAGGCTGACCTCTGGTCAGTGGTGTAGGAAGGGGGTGCGAAGGGGGGGGCACCCCATGTTCCATCCTGGAGGGGGTGACACTCTGGGCACACACACCCCAGCACGACACCCAAGCGAGCCCCGCATGATCCTGTCCGAAGTCTAGAGAGGTTAAGGCCAATGGCACGCCCCCTATCAGTGGTCCCAGGGTGGATTCCTAGTTGATGTGCATCAGCAGGGCTCCCCTATTGGTGACTAACCTTTCCCGGACTTCTAGCACAACGGGCTGGAGTCAGATATAGTCGGTTAGATCCAGTGCTTAAGCCAATACCTCTCAACATCCGTAACCCATAAAGTTGTGGCCTTTTTATGCCCATTAACCTTACTTCTTGTGTCCTGTGTCTTTATTTACCACGGGGGGGGGCAGGTCGGGACATCGCCACGCAAATGGAAGTCAGAGAACTGAGTTGGGTAGGGAGGGAGGAAGAAGGAGGCCATGGAACTTGGAGATGAATAACCTCTATGGTTACCTCTTTCTCCAAACCCGTTCTTAGCCCTGAATATATTTCCTGAATCTTCTGCAAGAGAACTGCAAATATGTATCAGTGTTTCTTCTTGGTGGCTGCACCACAACTATGGGATATTATTTATTCCAGCAGGGTTTTGTTGTGCCAACCAGGGCTATTTTTGCTATTTCAGAGTTGCCCTGGATTTTTGATGCTGGTTTTTCTTTTAATGTAGCTTGAGTAGTGTGTGTGTGTGTGTGTGTGTGTGTGCATTTTAATACTTTTTGTTGCATTCCAGTTTTGAAATGGTGAATGGTGCATGGAGGGGTAGAAGAATTGGGTTTCTTTCTTTATTTTAATCAAGATAATTGCATTTCATTTTGCCTCCCTGCGGGGGTTTTGTATAAAGTGGGGGGGGGAGCAATGAAAACCTAATACACAAAAAAATACATTTATGTCAAAGCATGCCAATAATTGATCTTGCGATGGCATACACATCTACGGTAAATGCTGTAGGTATAAATTATTGTGTACAAATACCATAATTACAATAAATGCAATGATAATTGCAATAATTTATTGCAATAAATGGCGACCTACTCCCCTCACAGAGCTACCTTTCCTGGAGTGGGTTAACCATCAATCCCTTTCCCCAGGAAACTTTATAAAGTAGCTGTGTGAAGAGATTAGACCTCACACTCTCATCCCTCTTAATAAACTGCAGTCCCTATGATGCTTTGGGGAAAGCCATGACTGTTCAGAGTGGTGTGATATTGTTTCAGATGTTGGAGCCAAAGAGGTATGGCCTGTATTTTGCACACAGAAGGTCCCAGTTTTGGTTCTTGGCATCTCATAGGAAGCTGCCTTATATCATTAGACCATTGGTCATTCTAGCACAGTTGAAAGATACTCGGAGTCCAGTGTGACTTTCATGCTCTTTATTCAGCTCATAGTAGTGAGGAATGTAGTTCCCCCAAAACGTTTGCTTTATATACACTATTTACACAATGGGCCCCACGTGATTGGCTAATTCCGGGATACTCCTGTATGCCAATCAGAGTGCGGATTCAATTCCACCTGGAGCTGGATTGGGTGGCTCCTGCAGACCAATCAGACTGCTGCAATCTCAATCCTATTGTTCTGGGACCAATCAGACTGCTGCAATCTCAATCCTATTGTTCTGGGACCAGTCAGACTGCTGCAATCTCAATCCTATTGTTCTAGGACCAATCAGACTGCTGCAGTTTGGATCCTATTCAACTCAGTACATAACACCCCTCCCCTCTAAGTTCCAGTCCTGCCTGGGAGGTTGCATCCATAGTCCTCAAGGTACGCTGGCCGCCTACGTGTGCGTTGCGGCCTGGGCTGTTCCCTGGTCAGGGGTTCTGGTTCTGGCTCGTGTTCCAAGGCTGCTGGTTGTGATGGGGCTGTTTGGTCTGGCGCAACCAGCTCGCTCTGTCGTGGCTCTGGTTCCGGTGCCCTTTCGGCCTCGCGGGTCCTCTCAGTATTTACTGATTCTGCCTCCCCTGCCGGCCCCTCCTGCTCTACGGGTCTCAATGCCCCACTGTTCCCTTGGGACTCCTCTGACCTGTCCTCCTCCTGGTTTTCTCCTGGGAATCGTCGCCGTAGCTGGTCGCAGTGGCGGCGCCAGCATTGTCCCCCCTCTGTTAGCACCTCGTATGACACGGGGCCAGTCACCCTGGTGACTGTGGCGGGTACCCATGCCGGGCCAGCCCCAAAATTCTTTGCGTACACTGGATCCTGGGCCACAAAGGTCCGGGGGTTCCTGCCTTCACCCACCACTACCTCATCCTGAGCTCTGTCGGGGTGGAGGCGGTCCAGTCTGATTGCGAGGCGCCGGCCCATTAGTAGTTCAGCGGGGCTCCGGCCAGTCGTTGAGCTGGGGGTGCTGTGCTGTGCTAGAAGGAATGTGGCAAGGCGGTACTCCCAGTCCCCTTGCGTCATGCGGCGTAGGGTGTCCTTGGTGGTCCGCACCATGCGCTCTGCTTGGCCATTGGTGGCAGGGTGGAATGGTGCTGAGCGGATGTGGCGGATGGCATTCTGCGCTGTGAAGGTCTGGAATTCTTCTGACGTAAATGCGGTTCCGTTGTCTGAGACGAGAGTGTCAGGGAGTCCATGGGTTGCAAACAGCCTGCGTAGTACCCGGATGGCTGCGGACGTAGAAGTGGATGGTACCAGTGCGACTTCCAGCCATTTGGTGTAGGAGTCCACCACTATGAAGAATGTTTTCCCCTGGAAGGGGCCCGCGAAGTCCATGTGCAGGCGTGACCATGGTGCTCGGGCGGACTCCCAGGACTGCACTGGGGACCTTGGGGGATCTGGGCGGGATTCTTGGCAGGCCTGGCAGTGTTTGACCCAGGTCTCTATCTCTCCGTCAATCCCTGGCCACCATACATAACTCCTGGCGAGGGCCTTCATTCTCACTACCCCTGGGTGTGTCTCGTGTAGGGCTGCAAGGACCCTTTTGCGAAGGGGCTCAGGAACGACGACCCTGCTTCCCCATAACAGGCACCCCTTGTGGGCCGACAGTTCATGTTTACGGGTTGTGTAGCCAGCGAATTCTGGCCCGGGGCTGCTGCTGGGCCATCCCCTCCACACCCAGTCCAGGACCCGGGAGATGACCCTATCTTTCTTGGAATGGTGTGCAACTTCTTGTGCCTGAATAGGGCGGTCGGGAAGCAGCTCCAGGCTCATAACCTCTTGTGCGGGTGCTGGGTCGGGGCCTGTTTCTGGTAGTGGTAGCCTGCTGAGGGCGTCTGCGTGGCCCATCGCTTTCCCAGGGCGGTGAATCAGTGCATACTGGTAGCCGGCAAGGAAAATTGACCACCTGAGGACGCGAGGAGACAGCACTTGGGGGGTCTGCTTTTCGGGGGCAAACAAACCAAGCAACGGCTTGTGATCAGTCACCACGGTAAAGGGCCGCCCGTACAAGAAATCATGGAATTTTTTTACTCCCTTCACGATTGCCAGACCTTCCTTGTCGAATTTGCGAGTAGTTCCGCTCAGCTGCGGTGAGTGTCTGGGAAAAGTATGCCACTGGCACCTCTCTTCCATCTGGGAGTTGGTGTCCAAGGACAGCGCCGATGCCGTAGGGTGAGGCGTCGCATGCTAGCACCACCGGCAGCCTCTCGTCGAAGTGTGCCAAGACCGAGTTTGAGACGAGCAAGTCCTTGACTGCCTGGAATGCGGCCTCCTGGCGCTGGCCCCACACCCAAGGGGCCCGCTTGTCCAGGAGTCTGTGTAGGGGCTCTGCTACTGCTGCCTTATGGGGAAGGAAGGCATGGTAAAAGTTCAATAGCCCCAAGAAGGCCTGAAGTTCAGTCTTGCCCTTGGGCGCTGGGGCATCACAAATGGCCCGTACCTTGTCCCCAGTCGGGTGGACCCCTTCTGCATCCACCATAAATCCCAGAAAGTCCACCTGAGGCACTCCTAGTAGACACTTTTCCCGCTTCACCTTGAGACCCGCCGTCTGGAAACGGTGCAGAACGGTGCGAAGGCGGTCCTCAAACTCCTCTGCTGTGGGCCCGGCAATCAACACATCATCGAAGAAGGGGGTGACGCCAGGAATCCCTTTAAGCAGCGAGTCCATTAGATTCTGGAATATGCCTGGTGCCACGCTGACACCGAATTGCAGCCGCTTTACCTTGAACGCTCCCCTGTGCGTCACAATCGTCTGTGCCTCTGCTGTGGCTTCATCTACTGGCAGCTGTTGATAGGCTTGGGCCAAGTCCAGCTTGCCAAAAAATTTTGACCCAGCCAGGGTGGCGAGGACATGGCTGACCACTGGCACTGGGTATGCATGGGCCATGAGGGCCTTGTTTATGGTACATTTGTAGTCTGCGCAGATGCGGACCGAACCATTAGGCTTGACGGGTGTGACGATCGGGGTTTCCCAGGTGGCATTAGGCACAGGCTCCAGCACTCCTTGCTCCACGAGCCGGTCCAATTCCTCGTCTATACGGGGTTTCAGGGCGAACGGGACCCGGCGGGCCTTGAGCCTGACAGGTCGTACTGCGGGGTCCAGCTGTAGGGCAATGGGGGGGCCCGTATACTGTCCCAATTTCCCATCGAAAACTGCCGGAAACTCCTTGCATATGGCGTCCACATCCACTTGTAAGCTAGTGCGGTTCACCCCGGTGACGGCTAGCCCCAGTGGTCCAAACCATGCCAATCCCAGTAAGCTAACGTAGGAGCCCTTGACCACGAGCAAGTCCAGTTGCCGCGTCCGCCCTTGATATTGCACCCTGAAGGTCCCCACCCCCATTGTGGGGACCTTACGTTTCTGGAAGTCCCGGAGGGTGAATGGGGCCGGCCTGAGTTTGGGACCCCCACTAGGGCACAGTTTCCTTAAAGTCCGTGCCGAGATTATGGATAGGGTTGAACCTGTGTCCAGCTCCATGCGGCACGGGGCCCCCTCTATCTGTACCTCTACATAAATTTTCTCTATGTTGGGGTGGGGCAACTGGTATACCTGGTAGTCCGTGGTCTCTGTCGAGTTGCCTTGGTGCGTTGGGCCCCGGGACCTGGGGCTCTTGGGGCGGTCATCTGATGCCTGGCGTCGGATGGGCCGAGCCCGACACACCCGGGCGATGTGGCCTGATTTTCTGCACTGCCTGCACTCGGCATTGCGGAAACGGCAGGTCCTCCTCTCGTGATTCTCCCCGCAGCTTGCGCAGTTCCCTCCTTCTGGTCGAGGCAGCTGTGGTGTGTGCACGGCTTGAGTGCGCCGCTGTACTCTGTGCACCTCCTCCCTGTCTGATCCTGAATCGTCGATGAGGTCCTCGTGGTGGACCCTTGGTTGGGACGGCACGCTCGGCCGTGCCTCTTGCATTGACCTCTCAGCGGCTTCTGTTGCCAGGGCCTCCTCCAGAGCGACCTGGAACGTTAGGTCCTTCTTGGCATAGAGGCGTCGTTGCAGCTTCTCGTCCCTCAGGCCACCGACGAGGCGGTCACGCAGCATGTTCTCCAACTCTGAGAAGTTGCAGAACCGAGCGGCTTGGCGGAGGGAGGTCACAAACCCCGTTATGGTTTCCCCAGGGGCTTGCCGCTTTGCATAGAAGGCATTTCGACGAGCCACCACCGAGGGCTGTGGCGAGAAGTGCCCCTTCAGCCGTTCCACTATTGTTTTGTAAGGAACGGTAGCGACATCATCAGGCGCAAGGAGAGCCCGGGCGATTTCGAATGTCTCCTCTCCGCAGACGCTGAAGAATATCGCCCTCTTCTTGGCATCGTTGGTGACCCCTTTAGCTTCTAGAAGAAAGGTGAAACGGGTGGCGTATCCTTCCCAGTCTCCTGATGCTGGGTTGAACGGCGAGAAGCTGCTGTCCGTTGCCATCTTGAGTTCCTTGGGACCCGGAGCTGAAGCCTGGATACACGGTGCGAGGCAGCTGTGCGGCAGGTGGCGTTGCTGCGGTGCTGTGTGTGGCAGTCAGCTCAGCGGGATCCCACCTTCGTCGCCAGTGAAAGATACTCGGAGTCCAGTGTGACTTTCATGCTCTTTATTCAGCTCATAGTAGTGAGGAATGTAGTTCCCCCAAAACGTTTGCTTTATATACACTATTTACACAATGGGCCCCACGTGATTGGCTAATTCCGGGATACTCCTGTATGCCAATCAGAGTGCGGATTCAATTCCACCTGGAGCTGGATTGGGTGGCTCCTGCAGACCAATCAGACTGCTGCAATCTCAATCCTATTGTTCTGGGACCAATCAGACTGCTGCAATCTCAATCCTATTGTTCTAGGACCAATCAATCCTATTGTTCTAGGACCAATCAGACTGCTGCAGTTTGGATCCTATTCAACTCAGTACATAACAACAGTATTGTCCACATTGACCAATAACATCTCCATACTCTCAAAGAGTCCTGATTTTCCACTGTATCCAGTGGAGCTTAATGCCAAGTAACTGTGTAAAACCATGCAGCCTTTCACTGCAATCCTAAGCATTTTTACTCAGAACTAAGTCCCACTGAGTTCAATAGGATTTACTCTCTGGTGTGTTCCTGGTCATTCCCATGGTTTCCTCCTCCTCCTCCTCCTCCCCCTCCTCCTTATCATCATCATCATCATCATCATCATCATCATCATCATATCCTGCCTTTTTTCCTGACAGTGACTACAGATATTATTTTATTTCATTCCATTTATCTAGCAAAGGTGTTGTCCATGATCCCTTTCCTCACACATTTTTTTTTCATTACAACAATCCTGTGAGGTTGCCATTGGCTCAAGGGGACCAATGTCCATGTGTTTATGACGTCTATGTGTGCAGGAGATCAAACACAGGAGAAGCTTCCAGATATGCAACAGAATGTCCCTATTTTCATTGGAAAAATGTTGGAGGGTGTGTATGCATCTTCTGAATTTCAGATGTGGTCTTTGCCAGCCCTACCTGAAGATGTTGAGAACAGTGAGAGCTGTTCGGCAGTGGAATTTGCTACCAAGGAGTGTGGTGGAGTCTCCTTCTTTGGAGGTCTTTAAGCAGAGGAATGCTTTGATGGTGTTTCCTGCTTGGCAGGGGGTTGGACTGGATGGCCCTTGGGGTCTCTTCCAACTCTAGGATTCTATGATTCTATGAACCTGGGACCTTCTGCATGCAAAGCAGGTGTTCTGCTAATGAGCCATGGTCCTTCCTCCTTCTCTAGTTAAAGGATCTTATGGGTAGCAGAATTTGGAGTCACTGTGCCTGAAACCTTGGAGACTGACAGCCAGTCACAGGGTTCAATACAGAATTTCATGTTCTGAGCCAGGATAAAGTAGCATCATACGGGTGGACATGTAAGGTAGTAAAAGCATTTTGGAAAACAATATATAACAAATTGAAAAAAATGTTTAAAATAATCTTTCAAAAAAAACCCAGAAGCTTTCTTTTTAAGAATTTTAGGTACCAAAATCACAAGGGAACAGAAACTATTATTTATGGATGCGACCACGGCTACACGGATGCTACGAGCCCAGAGATAGAAAGAAGATAAAGTCCCTACCAGAGAAGAATGGCAGATTAAGTTGATGGACTATGCCAAAATGGCAAAAATGACTGGAAGAAAGAGAAATTGGGAGGAACAAAACTTTAATAAGGAATGGGGGGAATTTACAATTTACCTTAAAAACCATTGTAAACAGTTCAAATCGTTAGTGGGACTGCAATAATGCTTGTAATGTAACAACGAACTATGGATATAATGGAGATACAAAAAGATGGATGATCATAAAAGATGCGGAAGGAAAGGGTTAACAACAAGACCCACAAAGGGGAAGGGGGAAGTCCAGGAGATTCTTTAGAATCTTGTTTTTTATATAGTATGTTCTTATGTGGATGTAAATTTTAATATGGAAAATCAAAAATGTTTTGGAAAAAAAAATATTAAAATAAAGTAGCCTCATCATCCATTTAAGTTGTTTTCAACAGCATGTTTTACCCACCCATCTTTTGAGCGTGACACTACACAGACTTGAAACATATTTATGGAATAGCGTTGACTCAGCCTTGACTTATCAGTATTGTCATATTTCATGACATTTCATCTCTCAGTGTAGCGTGGGAGGTGGGAAATTCACCCCTGACCCAAAAGTGCAAATAGACCCCCGGCGGCATTCCTGTGTTTTTGAAATCGCAAGATAAAGATTTGGAGCTGTAAACCTCCTTATGATCAGAGACCCCAGAATGAGCTGTGTGTGTGTGTGTGTGTGTGTGTGTTTTATCTCTGGGATATTAATTTTCCTGGCATCCCAAGAAAGACAAGAAAACAGTCTTCTTTAAGGGAGGGAGAGGTTAGGTCTTCTGGAGCTCAGAAGGCAAGGGGAGAGACCCAACCAATGTCGCAGCACTTAATTTAAATGACCGTAAGGAAGCAGGGGCAAGAATCTAAAGCAGGGCTGACAAGAGATGTAGCTTGGAGACTCACGGCTGGCATTGAGGCTGGATTGCTGAAGTTTGCTCTGTTTGGGGCTGTCCTTGAGCCTGGTCCAGAAGCTCCATCTAATGCATAATGTGCCAGCTGGACTGCTGATGGGGGAAGATGGCCAATAGCAGGGGCGTACCCAGGATCAAAACCCAGGGGGGGGGCAACCCATGGCCGTTCAGGTTGTGACATTTCAGCACGGAAAAGGCGAATGAAACCAAAATTTTAAGAAAATTATATATAATTATAGCAGTGCTTTATTACGGTAGTTATTACAATTATTTGCTTGAATTTTTTTTAAATTTTTATTCTAGTTACATGTCTTATACTAATATCATTTTTCTTGGGTTTGAAGAAAACTTGTTCAAAACTTTCGTTTCAATCCAGTCCTGATTTTCCTTGAAGAATTTCCGATGGACGCTCATCAAACACAACCCAGTCAGTCTGTCCTCTCCCATTGTACTTCTGAGCCAGGTCTTTACCCTTCGAAGGGTACTGAAAGATCGTTCAACAGTAGCCGTGGTGGACGGGAAAGCACTTAAAATACTGATCAACTAGCGGCGGTGGCTCAGTTTATATAGTGACGCGGAACTCACTAGACCCCTCTAGAAGATTCCCTCTTCTCTCTGCTAGAGCCCGCTAGAGACCTCTCCCTCCCTTGAATCCCACTGGCTGGCTGACATAGATTCCTCTACCAGTCGCTAGGTGGCTCTAGATACTTCTCGGTTTTTACACCATTTCAGTGTGGTAAACAACTGATTATTCACCATCGCCCTTCCTAATTTTGTTTCGTTTCATCACTTTATAACCATTTTATTTTATTTTATTGCTTCTGGGGGGGGCAGCTGCCCCCCCGCCCCTCGCTGGGTACGCCCATGGCCAATAGCATGTAAAACCTCTGTTTGAACATCTGCACAGACTGCCCATATCCTACCACGCCAGGTCCAAGATTCTGGCATTTATATACAAAGCCCTGAAAAGATTTGGCTCCAGGATACTTTAAGGACCTCCTGAGTCCTTCTATCCCAGTTTGATCACTGGCATAATTTGGAGGTAGGTAGCCATGTTGGTCTGCCATAGTCAAAACAAAATAATAATAAAAAATTCCTTCCAGTAGCACCTTAGAGACCAACTAAGTTTGTTCTTGGTATGAGCTTTCGTGTGCATGCACACTTCTTCAGATATACTGAAACAGAAGTCACCAGACCCTTATATATAACTATACATGGGTCTATATATAAGGGTCACTATATATAAAATAATACCCCCCCCAGCAGACATATTTAAAAGGCTGTAGAATATTAATCAGCCGAAGGTCTGTCGAAGAGGAAGAAGAAGAAGAGTTTGGATTTGATATCCCACTTTATCACTACCCGAAGGAGTCTCAAAGCGGCTAACATTCTCCTTTCCCTTCCTCCCCCACAACAAACACTCTGTGAGGTGAGTGGGGCTGAGAGACTTCAGAGAAGTGTGACTAGCCCAAGGTCACCCAGCAGCTGCATGTGGAGGAGCAGGGAAGCGAACCCGGTTCACCAGATTACGAGTCTACCACTCTTAACCACTACACCACACTGGCTCTCATTTTTGCCTGGTGTCTAAAAATGCATAATGAAGGAGCTACATGGACCTCCCTGGGGAAAGCATTCCACAAAGAGGGAGCCACTGCAGAGAAGGCCTGTTCTCATGTTGCCACCCTCCGGACCTCTTCTGGAGGAGGCACACGAAGAGGGGCCTCAGATGATAAACAAAGAGACTGGGATGGTTTATGTGGGAAGAAACGGTGGCCAACCAGATGCCTATGGGATACCTGAAAGCAAGTCCTGAGGGCAACGGCACTCTCCCGACTTCTGACCCTCAGCAACTGGTGTTCGGAGACATATTGCCCCTGACATTGGAAGCAGGACATAGCCATCAGGATTAGTAGCCACTGGTAGTCTTTTCCTCCATGACGTTGACTCATCATCCTTTAAAGCCATCAAGCCATTACATCTTGTGGGATCAAATTCCCTAACTATTGACACTGGGATCATTTTCTCTGTCCTAAATCTTCCATCATTCAGCTTCATTGGATGGTCCCGAGGTGTAGTACTACACAAGAAAGGGAGAAAAAAAAGTGTCTCCTTCTCCACTATAGAGAGAACCATAGTAAACTGAAGAAGAAGAAGAAGAAGAAGAAGAAGAAGAAGAAGAAGAAGAAGAAGAAGAAGAAGAAGATATTTATACACTGCCCATCTGGCTGGGTTTCCCTAGCCACTCTGGGCGGCTCCAACAGAATAAAAACACGATAAAACATCAGACATTAAAAACTTCCCTAAACAGGGCTGCCTTCAGATGTCTTCTAAAAGTCAGATAGTTGTTATTTCCTTGACATCTGATGGAGGGCGTTCCACAGGGCAGGTGCCACTACCAAGAAGGCCCTCTGCCTGGTTCCCTGTAACCTCACTTCTCACAGTGAGGGAACCACCAGAAGGCCCTCAGAGCTGGACCTCAGTGTCCGGGCTGAACGATGGGGGTGGAGACGCTCCTTCAGATATACTGAGCTGAGTCTGTTTGGGGCTTTAAATGTCAGCACCAACACTTTGAATTGTTCTCGGAAACGTAATGGGGGGCCGACGTAGGTCTTTCAGGACCGGTGTTACATGGTCTTGGCGGCCACTCCTGATTATGGAATCAGGGTGATACCATGAGCATAGCATATTGATGTATGATACTCTCTGCCCGATGGCACAACTTCAAAAGGTCGTTGTGACATGCTAGGAAGCTATTCTATGGCGATGGGGTGTGTTACCCACAAAAAGTGGCTAGATGGTGCTAGACCACAAGAGTGTGACAGCCCTGGAGTGCCGTCTTTACGGATGATAGGAAGCAGCAAGGCTGCATCTAAGGACACACATAAATCAATTTGTAGGGCCAGACTTCAAAGCTCTTAGTCCTTTTTGCACAACCCCAACTCCAAAATTCGTTAGAGTGAATAGATTCACTTAATGGGGGGAAAGGGTGGAGCGAGAGACTCCCTTTTGCTGGCAGCTGCAGAACATGACCTCAGCAGGCAGATGCAACTTGCCAGGAGTGAATAACTAAGAAAATTTAACTTGTTTCCACAATGCAAAAAAAGTCAAAATTTTAGCTCTCAGAACTGAGATAAATGGCATTTGGGATCCAATGAAAAACTCTTATGTTTTAATCGGATTGTTTTCCTTTCATATGCTACATCGGTGAATATTCAATTCCTTTCCAAGCTTTTTCTAATTTTCCCTTTTAACATTTTGTTACAAAATTTGTAACTTGTTTTACAAGTTACAAAATTTGTCCTTGTTTTAAAAGTTTTAAAAGTTTCAGCGGGGAATTATAAAATACAGTGGGTCAGTTGTTCCCCCACCCCGAATCCAGTGCACAATTTTGCAACCCGAAGTTGTAAACCATAGAAAACATAACCCAGTATTTATTTATTTATTTATTTATTTATAAAAGTACTCATATACCACTAAATCACAAAACATATCAAAGCAGATGACAACATTAAAAATATAAAAACCGTACGATAAAGGCATTTTAATTTTTTAAAAAAGAATTAGCAAAACAATTTAAAACGAGCATTAACAAACCATTGTGGGTGATATGTACTTAATTGCCTGCATAGACCCGGTGGAATAGAAAATTTTCAGCAGGCATTTAAAAGCTGGCACAGAAGACGGCTGCCCGAATCTCTATTGGCAGAGAGTTCCACAGGACTGGGGCAATCACACTAAAGGCTTGGATTCTCATTGTTGTCAAAGGAGCCTCACCAACTCCGGAAACGATCAACAGCACTCCTGCAGATGGTCTCAGTGATCAAACTGGGCTGTAAGGATTCAGGAGATCCCTGCGGTGGTAAGAATAATATTTATTTATTTGTTTGTTTGTTTGTTTGTTTGTTCATTCATTCATTCATACCCCGCCCATCTGGCTGGGTTTCCCCAGCCACTCTGGGGGGCTTCCAACAAAAGATTAAAAATACATTAATACATCAGTCATTAAAAACTTCCATGAACAGGGCTGCCTTCAGAAGTCTTCTAATCACCAGATGGTTGTTTATTTCTTTGACATCTGATGGGAGGGCATTCCACAGGGCGGGCACCACTACCAAGAAGGCCCGGGAAGGTAACCTGAGACTAAGTTGTTTGTAAATTAATACAGAAACCTTGAACCCAGAACAGTAGTAGATGGATTGCCAGTGCAGCTGTTTTCACCATGGTGTCACATGTTCTCAACCTTACCCAACCTGTTGTCTTAATAATAATAATAATATTTTTTTTGTACCCCACCCTCCCTGGTCGCAGCCGGGCTCAGGGCGGCTAACATCATAAAACTAACATAGTATACAAAGAACATAAGAACATAAAAACAGACAATCAATTAATTAAAATACAACTTAAAATTAGCTCAGATTTAATAATAATTTATTATTAGATGTTTCTTCTAGATGTTTTGAACTATAAATCCCGTCATGGTCATGCAGGCTGAGGCAGATTGTAGACTAGATAGGGTTGCCAAATTTCAAAAAATGAAAATTTGGACACAAAGGTTGTTGAGTTGTGTTGTTGGCCAAAGTTGTTGAGCTTTCCTTGCAAATCACACACACACACACACACACACACACACACACACAGTGAAACTCAAAAAATTAGAATATTGTGGAAAGGTTCATTTCTTTCAGTAATTCAACTTAAAAGGTGAAACTAATATATGAGATAGACTCATGACATGCAAAGCGAGATATGTCAAGCCTTTATTTGTTATAATTGTGATGATTATGGCGTACAGCTGATGAGAACCCCAAATTAACAATTTCAACTTTGGGGTTTTCATCAGCTGTACGCCATAATCATCACAATTATAACAAGCAAAGGCTTGACGTATCTCGCTTTGCATGTCATGAGTCTATCTCATATATTAAACTCCAGTAGCTAATGAAAACAATTGCTTACATAAATGGACTTTTCCACAATATTCTTTTTTTTTTTAGTTTCACGTTTGTGTGTGTGTGTGTGTGTGTGTGTGTGTGTATAACAGAATACAGTTAGTTCTGTTGCCTTCCAGTATTGTATATGATGGGAAAGAAAGCCAACTGCTATATTTCACTTACCCATGCACAGAATGTAACTAAACCAACAGGAGTTAATATTCCCTTTTTATTGGTATCTTAGGTGTGGAATTTAGTCGGTGCAACTGGGAAAATTTGAAGCTGAGCTAATAAAGTTTTCCTGGCGCAGCTGTTTATTAAATAAACCATCAGCCTCCACTGAGGAAACAACACTTTAGGGGCAGTAAACTATGGGTCTTTTGATCCAAACTTGGCATGAAGAAGATCATCTTATTTTGAGAGGAGAGGAAAACAAGCTTAATCCACTTCCTGATTAAACTGAAGTACTTGGCTTTAAAACCACCGACTCACATTGAGATCCTTCGGACAAAACACCCTTTAAAATGTTGGTCTCAACAGAGCCTTTTAAATCTGGTATCTTTATCGCCTACGACAAAAGTATTTAACCAGCAATCTCTATCTTGGAATGAGTCTTTATCAGGTGCAGAACATCCAAGTGTCCATATTTTCCAGGGATGGTCCTGGATTTACAGAAGCCCCCCCCCCCCAGTTTTGATCCCAGAATGCCCCGCTTTTCCTTAGGGGACGTCTCAATTTTCATCAGAAGGATGTCGGAGGGTATGGAGTTATCCGACCCCCCGAGCCATCTGAAGACAGCTCTGTATCAGGAAGTCTTTGATAATTAATTATTTTAGTATATTTTTATATATGTTAGAAGTCGCCCAGAGTGGCTGGGGAAGCCACTCAGATGGACAGGGTAGTTGTTGTTGTTGTTGTTGTTGTTGTTGTTGTTGTTGTTGTTGTTGTTATTATTATTTCTATTATTAAATAGGACACCCCTATTTTCATCAGAGAAACATTGGAGGGCATGCAGTGTCGGGTCAAAGGGGGGTGAAGGACGATGCTCCCAGACATAACTCAGGAACGTATCCAGCCTGTCTCCCCATCAGCGATGAGCGGCAGCTGTCCGGCCTCTCCCGACATTTATTATGACCCGTGCTGTTCAGACACCGGGCACATATTCAGACATCTTGCAGAGTATATACACAGATGGACTGAGACAGAGGTGTGTGCTACAAACTACGTTTATTGCTAAGTATAAGGCAGAGCAAATAAAACATGTCTTCTCTGGCTGAGAGAAGTCCAGAGAAGAAGAAAACAACAACAGGAAACAGATACAGGTAGGTAGCCGTGTTGGTCTGCCATAGTCAAAACAAAATAAAAAATAAAACAATCCGTCCAGTAGCACCTTAGAGACCAACTAAGTTTGTTCTTGGTATGAGCTTTCGTGTGCATGCACACTTCCTCAGATCTCACTGCGGGAGGCAGTGAAAGATAGGCGTGCCTGGCATGCTCTGGTCCATGGGGTCACGAAGAGTCGAACATGATTGAACAACTGAACAACAAAAGGAATCAGGAAAGTGTATTGCTAAGCAGAACTGCTTGCATGGAAAGCTATCCCCTCTCCCTATCCTTCAGTCCTCCCCGATACCAAGGATAAGAGACATGACAACTAATATTTGGGTGAAAACGGGCTACAACTTTATTGACAGCAGAGGTAAGAGGCATTGGGTAGACCCTACCCCTCCCAGCCCGCTTGCCAGAAAACTTTGTGTTTTGGGTCAACTAGAAATGAGGGAGTCCCTGACCTACATCAAGGAGTAACATCCCCACTGGATTGCTCCTGGGAAATGCTGTCTGTGCATACAGACATAAGCATCATGTCAGGAACGTTGGTCACCAGAACGCAGTGGAAGAGTAAGACTCAGAAATTGAACTAAGAGGGACAGACTCTTCAGATGAGAGCTGGCTGATGGAGTCTAGAAAGGGCAGTTCGAAGCCCTCTTCCTGGGGAAGACTCTGTTGGTTCACAAGAAGAGGAAGAGTTGGAAGGCAGCCAGAGCGCTGCTAGGCAATCAGCAGATAATCAGAGGTCCGAGACTGTGTTGAATGAGAGTGGGGAGGCCGATGGCCAGCCCCTCAGTCCCCGTTCTAGGAGACTGGATAAGATCAGAGGGCAACTGAAAGGCAAGAGTAGAAAGGCAGGAGTTTGGCATCCTTCCTGCTGTGGGAGGGGTGAAGATTCAGACTGACAAACAATCAACAATGGAAGCAGGTGAGAAGCCATGCTCTGGATGTGTTTTGATGTAAATAGAAACATAGAATAGAATCATAGAGTTGGAAGAGACCACAAGGGCCATCCAGTCCAACCCCCTGCCAAGCAGGAAACACCATCAAAGCATTCCTGACAGATGGCAGTGTGGTGTAGTGGTTAAGAGCGGTAGACTCGTTATCTGGGGAACTGGGTTCGCGTCTCCGCTCCTCCACATGCAGCTGCTGGGTGACCTTGGGCTAGTCACACTTCTCTGAAGTCTCTCAGCCCCACTCACCTCACAGAGTGTTTGTTGTGGGGGAGGAAGGGAAAGGAGAATGTTAGCCGCTTTGAGACTCCTTCGGGTAGTGAAAAGCGGGATATCAAATCCAAACTCTTCTTCTTCTGTCAAGCCTCTGCTTAAAGACCTCCAAAGAAGGAGACTCCACCACACTCCTTGGTAGCAAATTCCACTGCCGAACAGCTCTCACTGTCAGGAAGTTCTTCCTAATGTTTAGGTGGAATCTTCTTTCTTGTAGTTTGAATCCATTGCCCCGTGTCCGCTTCTCTGGAGCAGCAGAAAACAACCTTTCACCCTCCTCTATATGACATCCTTTTATATATTTGAACATGGCTATCATATCACCCCTTAACCTTCTCTTCTCCAGGCTAAACATACCCAGCTCCCTAAGCCGTTCCTCATAAGGCATTGTTTCCAGGCCTTTGACCATTTTGGTTGCCCTCTTCTGGACACGTTCCAGCTTGTCAGTATCCTTCTTGAACTGTGGTGCCCAGAACTGGACACAGTATTCCAGGTGAGGTCTGACCAGAGCAGAATATAGTGGTACTATTACTTCCCTTGATCTAGACGCTATACTCCTATTGATGCAGCCCAGAATTGCATTGGCTTTTTTAGCTGCTGCATCACACTGTTGACTCATGTCAAGTTTGTGGTCTACCAAGACTCCTAGATCCTTTTCACATGTACTGCTCTCAAGCCAGGTGTCACCCATCCTGTATTTGTGCCTTTCATTTTTTTTGCCCAAGTGTAGTACTTTACATTTCTCCCTGTTAAAATTCATCTTGTTTGCTTTGGCCCAGTTCTCTAATCTGTTAAGGTCATTTTGAAGTGTGATCCTGTCCTCTGGGGTATTAGCCACCCCTCCCAATTTGGTGTCATCTGCAAACTTGATCAGGATGCCCTCAAGCCCATCATCCAAGTCATTGATGAAGATGTTGAATAAGACTGGGCCCAAGACAGAACCCTGTGGCACCCCACTAGTCACTTCTCTCCAGGATGAAGAGGAGCCATTGATGAGCACCCTTTGGGTTCGGTCAGTCAGCCAGTTACAAATCCACTGAATGGTAGCCTTGTCCAGCCCACATTTTACCAGCTTCTTTACAAGAACATCATGGGGCACCTTGTCAAAGGCCTTGCTGAAATCAAGATAGGCTACATCCACAGCATTCCCTTCATCTACCAGGCTTGTAATTCTGTCAAAAAATGAGATCAGGTTAGTCTGACATGACTTATTTTTCAGAAACCCATGCTGACTTTGAGTTATCACAGCGTTCCTTTCTAGGTGCTCACATAAAACTGCCGGAGAGTCATTACTTCTTTTTGGGGCTGGCTTGCCTGCCAGAGATCATTCCACATCTCCCCTATTCCACAGCAAGGTTGAGCAGAACAACATGAAATAGAAATATATAAAGGGTGAGAGATCCAATGAAAAGGGCCTGCGAAAAAAGCCACAGGCCTATGTTTTATCTTGGGTAAGCCTGCGCCTTGGTGGCCCATGCCTGCTCGTGATTCGCTAATTATGCAAGCAGGCAGGAACAATTACCCAGGTAGCAGGCTGAGCCAAGAGGTTTCCTTTGCTGCCTGGGAAACAATCCCTGGGACTTCCCACACCGGACCCCGGTGCGAGGAAAATACCAGCCCACGATGGCACCCACCAGAGAGGGTGAGCAGACTTCACAGAGCACGATGCCCAAAGGAACCTCAGTCTATAATCCAGATTTATGGCCCCTTTTGGGGCTCTGAACAGCTGGTTCGAGAGTGTCGAGAGGAACTGTTGGAGACGAGGGGAATGCTCTTAAGCTCTTTAATTCCCGCAGTTGCTCAAACAGGGTTCCTGACTGCCTCCGGCAGAAAGAAAGATGCATTGTCTTGAAAGCGATATTATTCTTGGCATCAATTTGTTTATGGATCAAGATGAAACTCGTTACCGAGAAATAGCAACACTGGCATGACATGAAAGCGTTTTGCCATGGGAAGAGTAAAATAAAAATAATAATAATAATAAATCAAAACTTATTAAGGTCAAGGCGGCGGGGGGGGGGCATGCTAAAAAAGGGCCATGCTAAAAAAAAAAACCCCGCACAAAAATTCCACACACCTGGATAATTAAAAATGCAACTTTTTGGAATGTGTTGCTTATGAAGTTGGCAGCCCAAGGCAGGAGATATAGCTACACTTATGAGTAAATAACTCCTTTTAAACTCAACGGGCTGGCTTGCAAGTAAATGTGCTTGTGAATGGGTTACCATTCTGCAGTCCTAGGCATGAGTATTCTGAAATAAGCCCCATTGAGGTGAACCAAAGGTATTTAATTTATAATACTTATTTTATGTGCTCCATATGTAAGTCTGATGTTTGCTGTAAGATCTTTTGCAAATCAATAAGAAGAAATCTAATTTCAACATGGGTTTACCCTTCAAAATGGGACGTGGGTGGCGCTGTGGTCTAAACCACAGAGAATAGGGCTTGCTGATCAGAAGGTCGGTGGTTCGAATCCCTGCAATGGGGTGGGCTCCCGTTGCTCAGGGTGAGCTCCTGCCCACCACTTTCACAATTCAGCAGAACATTCAAACATTCATTAATCAATAATTATGTGCAAATCCAATAGGCGAAAAGCCAAAATAACCAGTCGTTTGCTTCCCATCTCTTACATGAGTCTATACAAACACCTTCTCTCCCCATCTCTCACCTAGGGAGATCAAAGTTCTAAAGTTAAAACACCCTTTCTTCCCACTTCAATTAATCTTATTCACAGCAACTCCAAAACACCGCCTTTCTTTTTCAGGCAATGCAATTGCATTTGTATGATGACACAACCTTCAGCACAGAGCAACATATGTCCTATGCCTGGCAGAAAAATTCAGTGCCGTGTTAAGCCGTTCAATCCAGCAAACCTAGTTCTTCAGCTGAAGCCAAGAAAAAAGTTTTCTTCGTGAATTTGTATATGTATTCAAGTCTTGAGAACTACTGAAGAAGCCCGTAATCTTTCGTGGGAGTGTGCTATCTGCAAGCCCCAATCAAAGGGCCCCATTGGGGGCAAATAACGGCCTCCTAAACTACAGGATTGCCTGGGTGAAACGGGTGAAAAACACCGGCACCCTATCTCTTCATCTTCATGTACATCTTTATTAACGTCTGTTTGTAATATCACATCAACACCTCACGCTTTTGGGAGCCACAGTGAACTTACCTTTGTTGATATCCTCAGGAATTTATTTAAAGGAAATCTAAAGACTGAGTTTAACATCTGGAAGACATACTAGAATTAGATATTTAGAAGGTATCAAACATTTGAAAAAAAAAAAACCCATTGTAATTAGATATCAACAGTCTGTTTTCAGATTTGTCAGGTTATAAGTCCTTGTGGCTTTTGTATAAGACTTTATATATTCTTCTCAGAACTTTGATGACTAATATATGATAAAGAATGTATAATTGACTTGGAGATTATTGTGCGCCGCCAACGTGTTGCATATATTATACTGGATTATTACATGTATCAGCAGCACAAGTACATATTTTCAGTAGCAGTGTTAAGCCATTCAGCAAGTGAGGAAGTTCTGGCTTAGGACAGTTAGAACAAGCTAAGGGACAGGGAAGGTCTACAGTCTTTGAATTATAACTAAATCAATAGTTTTCATAATATCAATTATAATGTGGATATAAAAGGGGTATAAATCCAGGTGCATGCTTTTGCATTCCCCCATCGCATTTTCTTTCTGATCACCCATTGATAGGGCATCCATCGATCGATTATGCATCTCCAGTCTAAGGATTAAGCTAGTCATGCCTCATGTTTTATATAAGAGCACACAGACTATGGCTCTTACTTGTGAGTAAGAACGAAATGATGTCGTGGCGAAGGGGCTTGAATTACTCAGGGAAGCTATGGACAGGTCAAGATGGACAGGTCATAGCGGAGAGTTTGGACCAAACGTGATCCACCTGGAGAAGGAACTGGCAAGCCGCTCCAGTATCCCTGCCAAGAAAACTCCATGGACAAAGACAACAGGCATATAAAAGATATGACGCTGGAAGATGAGCCCCTCAGGTCGGAAGGCGTCCAACATGCTACTGGGGAAGAGCGGAGGACAAGTACAAGTAGATCCAGAGCTGATGAAGCGGCTGGGCCAAAGCCGAAAGGACGCTCAGTTGCGGATATGCCTGGAAGCGAAAGGAAAGTCCAATGCTGTAAAGAAAAGTATTGCATAGGAACCTGGAATGTAAGAACCATGAACCTTGGTAAGCTGGATGTGGTAAAAAATGAGATGGCAAGAATAAACATTGACATCCTAGGCATCAGTGAACTAAAATGGACAGGAATGGGCGAATTCAGTTCGGATGACTATCATATCTACTACTGTGGGCAGGAATCCCGTAAAAGAAATGGAGTGGCCCTCATAGTCAACAAAAGAGTGGCGAAAGCTGTACTGGGATGCAATTTCAAAAATGATAGAATGATCTCGATACGAATCCAAGGCAGTCCTTTTAACATCACAGTAATCCAAGTTTATGCACCAACTACCAGTGCTGAAGAAACTGAAATTGACCAATTCTATGAAGACTTACAACACCTTATAGAAATGACACCAAAGAAGGATGTTCTTCTCATTATAGGGGATTGGAATGCTAAAGTAGGGAGTCAAGAGATAAAAGGAACAACTGGCAAGTTTGGCCTTGGAGATCAAAATGAAGCAGGGCAAAGGCTAATAGAGTTCTGTCAAGAGAACAAGCTGGTCATCACAAACACTCTTTTCCAACAACACAAGAGACGACTCTACACATGGACATCACCAGATGGGCAACATCGAAATCAGATTGATTATATTCTCTGCAGCCAAAGATGGAGAAGCTCTATACACTCAGCAAAAACAAGACCTGGAGCTGACTGTGGCTCAGATCATCAGCTTCTTATAGCAAAATTCCAGCTTAAACTGAAGAAAGTAGGAAAAACCACTGGGCCAGTAAGATTCAATCTAAATCAAATTCCTTATGAATACACAGTTGAAGTGAAGAACAGGTTCAAGGATTTAGATTTGGTGGATAGAGTACCTGAAGAACTGTGGATGGAGGCTCGTAACATTATACAGGAGACAGCAACGAAAACCATCCCAATGAAAAAGAAATGCAAGAAAGCAAAGTGGCTGTCCAATGAGGCCTTACAAATAGCGGGGGAGAGAAGACAAGCAAAATGCGAAGGAGATCGTGAAAGATACAGGAAATTGAATGCAGATTTCCAAAGAATAGCAAGGAGAGACAAGAGGGCCTTTCTAAACGAGCAATGCAAAGAAATAGAGGAAAATAACAGAATGGGAAAAACCAGAGATCTGTTCAAGAAAATTGGAGATATGAAAGGAACATTTCGTACAAAGATTACCACAATAAAGGACAAAAGTGGAAAGGACCTAACAGAAGCAGAAGACATCAAGAAGAGGTGGCAAGAATACACAGAGGAATTATACCAGAAAGATATGGAGGTCTCATACACCCCAGGTAGTGTGGTTGCTGACCTTGAGCCAGACATCCTGGAGAGTGAAGTCAAATGGGCCTTAGAAAGCCTTGCTAACAACAAGGCCAGTGGAAGTGATGATATTCCAGCTGAACTATTTAAAATTTTAAAAGATGATGCTGTTAAGGTGCTACACTCAATATGCCAGCAAGTTTGGAAAACTCAGCAGTGGCCAGAGGATTGGAGAAGATCAGTCTACATCCCAATCCCAAAGAAGGGCAGTGCCAAAGAATGCTCCAACTACCGCACAATTGCACTCATTTCACACGCTAGCAAGGTTATGCTTAAAATTCTACAAGGCAGGCTTAAGCAGTATGTGGACCGAGAACTCCCAGAAGTGCAAGCTGGATTTCGAAGGGGCAGAGGAACCAGAGACCAAATTGCAAACATGCGCTGGATTATGGAGAAAGCTAGAGAGTTCCAGAAAAACATCTACTTCTGCTTCATTGACTACGCAAAAGCATTTGACTGTGTCGACCACAGCAAACTATGGCAAGTTCTTAAAGAAATGGGAGTGCCGGATCACCTCATTTGTCTCCTGAGAAATCTCTATGTGGGACAAGAAGCTACAGTTAGAACTGGATATGGAACAACTGATTGGTTCAAAATTGGGAAAGGAGTACGACAAGGCTGTATATTGTCTCCCTGCTTATTTAACTTATATGCAGAATTCATCATGCGAAAGGCTGGACTGGATGAATCCCAAACCGGAATTAAGATTGCCGGAAAAAATATCAACAACCTCAGATATGCTGATGATACTAACCTTGATGGCAGAAAGTGAGGAGGAATTAAAGAACCTTTTAATGAGGGTGAAAGAAGGAGAGCGCAAAATATGGTCTGAAGCTCAACATCAAAAAAACTAAGATCATGGCCACTGGTCCCATCACCTCCTGGCAAATAGAAGGGGAAGAAATGGAGGCAGTGAGAGATTTCACTTTCTTGGGTTCCATGATCACTGCAGATGGTGACAGCAGTCACGAAATTAGAAGACGCCTGCTTCTTGGGAGAAAAGCAATGACAAACCTAGACAGCATCTTAAAAAGCAAAGACATCACCTTGCCGACAAAGGTCCGTATAGTTAAAGCTATGGTTTTCCCAGTAGTAATGTACGGAAGTGAGAGCTGGACCATAAAGAAGGCTGATCGCCGAAGAATTGATGCTTTTGAATTATGGTGCTGGAGGAGACTCTTGAGAGTCCCATGGACTGCAAGAAGATCAAACCTATCCATTCTCAAAGAAATCAGCCCTGAGTGCTCACTAGAAGGACAGATCCTGAAGTTGAGGCTCCAGTACTTTGGCCACCTCATGAGAAGAGAAGACTCCCTAGAAAAGACCCTGATGTTGGGAAAGATGGAGGGCACAAGGAGAAGGGGACGACAGAGGATGAGATGGTTGGACAGTGTTCTCGAAGCTACTAACATGAGTTTGGCCAAACTGCGAGAGGCAGTGAAGGATAGGCGTGCCTGGCGTGCTCTGGTCCATGGGGTCACGAAGAGGTCGGACACGACTGAACGACTGAACAACAACAAAGAACGAAATCTTTATTCAGGCATGAAATTGCACAGTCTAGGCCAGGGGTCAGCAAACCTTTTCAGCAAGGGGCCGGTCCACTGTCCTTCAGACCTTGTAGGGGGCCGGACTATATGTTGCCATGATTATGACCCGCATTTTTGGCAAAAACTCTTATTGGGACCAACCCCAACATTGCGCAAATGTGATTTTTTTTGGGGGGGGGGTTTCCCCTCAAACACCCACACTGCTTACTTTGCGTTTTACGCGTCGACTGGTTACTCTTTTTCTCATAAGGCGGGGTGGGGGGCTGAGGTAAGCGCGCCACTCCTGTCAGCCCTGGAGAGAGTGTGCGCATGCATGGATGAAGGGAAAAGCCGTTGGCCACGCTAAGTCAGGCCAGCACCACTCAAGCAAAAACGTTCTTTTCTCTGCGTGAGGGAAGACAAGACGACGGCTATTTACCTTTCCATGGTTCACACCGTGTAGCTAATGAGCAGAATCCCCAGCAGAACGCAGAACTACTTTGGAGTGCAGCCACCCAGGCACTCCCTGCTTCATCTGATGGCGAACACTGCCACCACAGACACAGCAGGCATTGCTCCCGAGGCCATAGCTGTCAAGTTTCGGATTTGAAAATAAGGGATCAGCAGTCTCACCTATCCCGGGGACAGTCACATGTCAGTGGTGGGCGGAGCCAGAAGCAAAAGTGGGCGGAGCAGCAATGTAAACTCCAAGCGGGCTCAGGCTCGGAGCGGAGCAAAGAGGAGGGCAGCCAGCAAAGAGGAGGGCAGCCATGTGCTCCGCGCAATGGAGCCCCATCGTCTTCTTGTCTGATCCCATCAAAACAGGACAGGAAGCAGCAGCTGCTCAAAGGCAGCCAGGCTCCGCCCACCAGCTAACCCTATTGGCCGGCTGAGGGGCTCGGCGGCAACGGATAGGGGCTGATGCAGGGGGAGGAATACACCCCCCTGTAAGCACGGGAAACGGCTCCCACTTGCTTTGAGGGCTGAGGCTTTTCTCTCCAAGTAGGCGAGGTCTTCCCACCCAGTCCCTGGCCAGCAGGGGAGGAGCTGCTTCCATTAAAAACGGGAAATTTAAGGGAAATAAAAAATAAGGGAGAGCAGCGGGAAACTGCTTGAAATAAGGGAGAATCCCGGGGAAAACGGGATACTTGACAGCACTGCCCAAGGCACCTCCGAGCCCCTGCCGGTTTCCTAAAGTTCTAATCATTTCTTTGCCCTCCTGTGAACTCTCCTGCTCTTGCTAGCTCCGCTTCCAGGTGCAGGTGTCTTCCACAATTCGACGCAGCAATATCACATTGTTGATTCATGCAGTAGCCCAACATTTGAAGTCATAAAAAAAGAAAATGAAATCCACATATGAATTCAGTCTCGTTATCCACATTATTTGTTTGTTTGTTTGTTTTTTGTTTGTGAGTTGCTTCCTGTGAAGCATCTTGAAACGATTTCACAATACAGTAGAATCATAGAATCACAGAATCTTAGAGTTGAGAGAGACTCTAAGGGTCAATTAGTCCAACCCCCCTGCAAAGCAGGAATCTCAGTTAAAGCATCCATGACAGATGGCCATCCAACCTCTGCTTAAAAACCTCCAAAGAAGGAGAGTTCACCACCTCTTATGGGAGTCTGTTTCACTGCCAATCAGCCAGTGTGGTGTAGTGGTTAAGAGCGGTAGACTCGTAATCTGGTGAACCGGGTTCGTGTCTCCGCTCCTCCACATGCAGCTGCTGGGTGACCTTGGGCTAGTCACACTTCTCTGAAGTCTCTCAGCCCCACTCACCTCACAGAGTGTTTGTTGTGGGGGAGGAAGGGAAAGGAGAATGTTAGCCGCTTTGAGACTCCTTCGGGTAGTGAGTGAAAAGCGGGATATCAAATCCAAATTCTTCTTCTTCTTCTTCTCTTACTGTCAGAAAGTTCTTCCTGGTGTTCAGACTGAATCTCCTTTCTTGTAACTTGAAGCCATTGCCTACCCTCCAGAGCAGTAGATGGTGATCATATCTCCTCCCAGGGTAAGCATACCCAGCTCCTTCAAGTGTTCCTCGTAAGGCTTGGCTTCCAGACCCTTGATCATCGTGGTTGCCCTCCTCTGCACACGTTCCAGCATTGTTGTTGTTGTTCAGTTGTTCAGTTGTATCCGACTCTTCGTGACCCCATGGACCAGAGCACGCCAGGCATGCCTATCCTTCACTGCCTCTCGCAGTTTGGCCAAACTCATGTTAGTAGCTTCGAGAACACTGTCCAACCATCTCATCCTCTGTCATCCCCTTCTCCTTGTGCCCTCCATCTTTCCCAACATCAGGGTCTTTTCCAGGGAGTCTTCTCTTCTCATGAGGTGGCCAAAGTACTGGAGCCTCAACTTCAGGATCTGTCCTTCCAGTGAGCACTCAGGGCTGATTTCTTTAAGAATGGATAGGTTTGATCTTCTTGCAGTCCATGGGACTCTCAAGAGTCTCCTCCAGCACCATAATTCAAAAGCATCAATTCTTCAGCGATCAGCCTTCTTTATGGTCCAGCTCTCACTTCCGTACATTACTACGTTCCAGCATATATTTAAACAATTGCACATATAAGAAGAGCTGAAATAATACAGTGGCACCTCGCAAGACGAATGTCTCGCGCAACGAAAAACTCGCTAGACGAAAGGGTTTTGCGATTTTTTAGGTGACTCGCAAGACGAATTTTTCTATGGTCGTGCTTCGCAAGACGAAAATTTCAATGCATTCCTATGGGAATTAAATTTCAATGCATTCCTATGGGAAACCGTGCTTCGCAAGACGAAATTTTCGCAATACGAAACGACTCGCGGAACGAATTAATTTCGTCTTGTGAGGCACCACTGTACATGTATAAAAAACCAATGCACACCAAATATAGATACAGACTGGGGGGGGGGGGCGGGGACCTCTGCTTTGTTGAAAGCAGAGGAAAATCTTGAACAGGTGCCAAAAAGACAATAGAGACAGCACCTGCCTGATACGTGATGGGAGGGAGAACCCAAGGGTTGGTGCCACCACACTCAAGGCCCTGTAATAATAATTTAATAATTTAATTTAGCAATTTAATTTAATTAGTAAGTTAGTAATTTTTTTAAAAAAATAACCCATCTGACTGGGATGTCCCTGCCTCTCCTGGCAACTTCCAACAAAATATTAAAACATAAAAATGTCCCTGTGCAGGGCTGTCCTCAGATGTCATCTAAAAGTCATTTGGTTGTTTATTTCTTTGAGATCTGATGGGAGGGCGTTCCACAGGGTGGGTGCCACTACCAAGAAGGCCCTCTGCCTGGTTCCCTGTAACCTCACTTCTCACAGGGAGGGAACCGCCAGAAGGCCCTCGGAGCTGGATCTCAGGGTCTGGGCTGAATGCTGAATAATAATAATTTGTTATTTGCCCTGTTCCAATATTGTGTCAAATGGACCTCCTTGTGAGGGTTGTTGCTGTTGGTTTTTTGTAACTCTGAATTAGATCTTGTGATTTGTTTGGTTTTTTTCCAATTTTGTTGAGCTAATGTCCAATGCTAAAATGAGGGTATAGCAGGCTGGTGTGCAGAGCATGCTGCTTTATGGAAGGGAGTCATGGGCAACTTACAACTGCCAGAAGCAACACCTTGATGCCATCCACATCAGGTGGATGTGCGGTATCACATGGCAGGTCTTATGTACATCTATTTCCAATACAGCTATACAGAGCAATTTTCCATATCAGTTTTCGGGTTTAACAAAGTGACTTCAGGGAGTTGGAAATATTTTTCCTCAAAGACTTTGATATTATGAATACCCAACTTTTCCTATCTTGTTTGCTATAGCTGTGAACATCCCTGAGACCTGTGGGTATGGGGCAATATATAAATTAGATTAGATTAGATTAGATTAGATTAGATTAGATTACAGTACAGTACATTACATTACATTACAGTACATTACATTACATTACATTACATTACATTATCATACAGTGGTATCTTGGTTTGCATACGTCTTGGTTTGCATACGTTTTGGATTACAAACACGTCAAACCCGGAAGTGCGTGTCCCAGTTTGCAACCTTTTTTGGATTACAACCCTTTTTCTTTCTTTCTTTCTTTTTGTATTACAAACAAAAAATTTTGGGAAGCCCCACTGGCGAAAGCATGCCTTGGGTTACAACCTGTTTTGGTTTGCAAACGCACCTCTGGAACATATTATGGTTGTAAACCAAAGTACCAATATATTATATTATATTATATTAGCTGCTACTATGCCATTTGGGGGAGCGGGTTTCAGGTAAAAGTGGGTGGGGCAATGGCTGTGACTTCATCAGTTACATCATTCTTGGTAATCTATGAATGTTCATGGAATAATATATTTGCTAGGTTCTAAAGTGTTCCTGGACTATCATTTCATTTCTGCTATAAATCATGGCTTGCTGGCTACTCCTTTGAATGGGAGGATGTCATAGTCATGTTCCCAACAGCACATGATGAGCCAGCGACAGAGAGGAATATCTTTAAGTTAAGTCTCCAGATCCTCTGGTATGCTTGTTTTTAAAGGTATTCAGACAAGGATGCTCTTGCCAATTGGCTTACTGAGAAGGAACATGTGCAGGCAATATTCTGCCCAAACTAAGTTTGATGCAGCCTAAAGGGTTTAACTACTAAGCATCACCAAATCCTCCTTCCAAACCACAATGTCCTCTCACAAATCTGAGCAGTCTAGGATGCCATATGTCCTCTTTTTCCAGGAAATGCCCTCTTTTCCATGGGTAGAGTCGTCATAGCGGTCCATAGTTAAAAGCAGAAGTCAGCAAACGGGTTAGGGTTTTTTGCTCTTCAAAATATGACAACCCTCAGGAGACATGAATAGGAAATATAAGCCTCAGAAATAAGTAACATGAGCATGCACAGAGTTTACCTTTCTCACCAGTGAGGAACCCCTGGATTTAATGAAGTCATAAGGCTACTTGTATCCTTTGTATAACTATATAGCTTTTACAATACAGACCTTGCCGACAAAGGTACCTATAGTTAAAGCTATGGTTTTCCCAGTAGTGATGTATGGAAGTGAGAGCTGGACCATAAAGAAGGCTGATCGCCAAAGAATTGATGCTTTTGAATTATGGTGCTGGAGGAGACTCTTGAGAGTCCCATGGACTGCAAGAAGATCAAACCTATCCATTCTTAAGGAAATCAGCCCTGAGTGCTCACTGGAAGGACAGATCCTGAAGCTGAGGCTCCAGTACTTTGGCCACCTCATGAGAAGAGAAGACTCCCTAGAAAAGACCCTGATGTTGGGAAAGATGGAGGGCACAAGGAGAAGGGGACGACAGAGGATGAGATGGTTGGACAGTGTTCTCGAAGCTACCAACATGAGTCTGACCAAACTGTGGGAGGCAGTGGAAGACAGGAGTGCCTGGTGTGCTCTGGTCCATGGAGTCACGAAGAGTCAGACACAACTAAATGACTAAACAACAACAACATCCTTTGTATAAACAGTCCCTTTTACAACTACCACAGTCGAAGACCCTGCTGAAACAGGCCCAAGGCCCATCTAATCCAGCATCTTGTTCTCACAGTCACCAACCAGCCAAACACACATTTTTAAAACCTAAAGAAAAAAGGAATGCAAGGCCTCGTTACTTCTCTCAAACCTAGGGATGCACACAAACAGTTTAGTTCAATGGCACACAAGTTTTAAGAGTTGAAACACACACAGAAGCCACCCGCCATTTCTCCTCCCAGGCCTTCTCCCCATTCACAAAAATAAGTGCAAATGAGTAAATAAGAAATAGATTATTATAGAATGATACAGATACACTCCTGTCCACCATTGCTCTTGCTTAACAAACATTAATTTAAAAAAGCCCAAGCTGCTCAAACTAGCAACCTTCTCCTAGCTAGCCACAAAGAATGTGTGTTGATGTGTAGCCTTCAAGGAAAGAGATCTGAGCGTGCTCAAACTGCCCTTCAAGGCAACCTTACTAGGCCAATACTAAGACTGTTGGTTATCCCTCAACTAAGCAGATGGAGTAGGAGCCTTCACAGCAGGGGCTGGAAAAGACGCAGTCCTGCTACATTTCAAATGTCAGTCACACATTGTTGTTGTTGTTGTTGTTGTTGTTGTTGTTGTTGTTGTTGTTTTCTGCCCAGAGGCACGTGGGAGAGACCTCTTTGCAATAGTATTTCTGGATTATTATTGACTGAGTGCTGCTGAAACCTGACTGGCCGGGAACAGTACAATAGTAGAAATATTTGCATAGTATAAAATGTGCGAGGGGTAGGAAAGGTGTGGCTTTGAGATGTGGTGGTGGTGGTGGGGTGTTCCTCAAACAATAGCTTGACATTCTCATTGGGAAGGCTGTACTCCAGTAGCCCTAGCAGATCATCCTTTTTCTGTTCTTAGAGCCAGTGTGGTGTAGTTGTTAAGAGTGGTGGACTCGTAATCTGGTGAACCGGGTTTGATTCCCCACTCCTCCACATGCAGCTGCTGGGTGACCTTGGGCTAGTCACACTTCTCTGAAGTCTCTCAGCCCCACTCACCTCACAGAGTGTTTGTTGTGGGGGAGGAAGGGAAAGGAGAATGTTAGCCGCTTTGAGACTCCTTAGGGTAGTGATAAAGCGGGATATCAAATCCAAACTCCTCCTCCTCCTCTTCTTCTTCTTCTTCTTCTTCTTCTTCTTCTTCTTCTTCTTCTTCTTCTTCTTCTAGAAAGCTTATGTACTATCACTGAGCTATCGCTTGCACTTGAAAATGTTAAATATCCTACCCCGGCTGCATGGGATTTGGGGGGGGGTGTTCATTTTTGGAATTTGGCAGCTCAAGCACATCACCAGGATTAAACAGGAATTTTGAATGTTTTGCATCATTGCGGAGAAGACAGCAGAGCTGGTTTCTCATCTTCGTCCCATTTGAATTTCTCCCTCCATAGAATTGGTTTTATTACTTCCATTCCCGCAGATTGTGACTTATAAACGTTCAGAAGAGCATCTCTAATCCTTCTTCTTTGTACTGGATCCAGCAAAATCAATGGAGACGTCAAGGAGGCAGAGCTACACCACTCAGCCTGATCACTACAAGCTTTTTAGAGGGGGGGGGGAATACTACAAGGGACTACAAAACAGCCCTGCTCTAAGGCATCTGTGATCACACATCTGAGGCAAATTATTAGCATTTTTAGGAGAGGGTTGTGCTTTAGTGTTTTGTACTTGAAGAGTTCCAATGTTAACTGGCAGCTTGCAGAACTCATTCCCCTTTTTCCTTTCTCAGGCTTAGAGGAATTGTCCAAGATAATGTGCAAAGACCGACAGGTGGGTGTCCCTCCAAGATAATTCCCATTTAGTGGAAAGACTAGGAGGTACCCTGCAACAACAACAAAGTCCAGCAGATAAATATAGATGTCTGCATATGCTTTCCCCAAGATCTAAGACCCTACCCACAAAAGTGTGAAAGAAAATTTGACCTGTCAGAAGCTTGACCTAGCCACATCTGTTGTCATGGTATCAGTATCCTTGCAATATTGCAATTACAATCCTGTTGGTGCCAAACCATCTCATTTAATCCCATAGTATAACATTTCTTATAAATGCTTGTTGAAAGCAAGAAGGTCCATTGCTGGGCTAGGAAGCAGTGATGCTTCTGAATATCAGTTGCTGGAAACTGCAGGAGGGGAGAGTTGCTCTTGTGGGAACAGGATGCCTTGCTAGATGGGCTGTTGGTCTAATCCAGCAGACTCTACTTTTGTTCTTATTACACATGTGCATCAAATGCAATCATATTTCTGTGTTTCCATTTGTTTAACCTAGGAATAGTGAACTGGTGTCCCAGGGGCTGCATCTGGCTTTACCCTGGGATATCTCATATACATCCCAGGCCAGGTTTGTTGACATATTAGTAATTTGGTTAAAGCATAAAAGGAGAATTCCCTGGATACCTAGATACAGGTTTGGGGCAAGTACTCTTTGGGGAGAGAGTCCCAGCAGAGATTTAAAATAAAAAAATTTAAATGCAGCAAAGTAAAGCATGGAAATAGAGAGAAATATAGATATTCCCTTCTAAGTTCTTTCTAAAGTTTCCCACTTTGAGACCACACATTTGCTAAATTAAAAATGGACTACTTACAAACTCTTCAAAGGTCAGATTCATGTGCTTTTCCATATGGCAGCAGAAAAAGACAGGCAGTACAACTTAGTTTCAAAAATACGAAGAGTTCCTAAGTTATTTGTTTAGAAACACAAAGTTGGCTTGCTAAAGCCACGTGGTCTAAGCTTGGAGCATCTAGCTCAAACATCCTTACTGGACGGGTTGGCATGGTAGGGGAAAAAGAGAGAACAAAGGCTTAGGTAATCCATCCTCCCAAGGTGAGGGTGTGTGACCTAGCTAAGTCTGGCAGGACAGCTTACTACTCTATGGTGTTAGCCCCTCCCTGCATTAATTAGAGTTACTGGTTATATGTTGGTGATATGAGGCTGAATTATCCCATGATATTTGGATACTAAGCCTATCAAATGGAACATAGGACTATCAATGGATACTAGCGATGATGTCTAATGTTCTACCTCCACCACCAGTGACAGGATGCCTCTAAATACCTCTGAAGAGGAGAAAATTTCCCTAGCCAAGTTGCTGGTGTGATGGGGCAATGATGTCTCCAGACCAGTGCTGCTTGGCTGACGGGAATCAGCCCTCCCAGCCTCAATAAGTTGGTTGCCTTTTGTCTTAAACACTACCCATTCTAAACTTAGTCAATTCCTTTGATGTGAACAAAGGAATCTGCTTTATACCAAGGGCAGATCTACACTTGTCCATTATAACGTTGAAAGTGCATTATTAAAACGTGACACCAGATGGCAACGGAAAACAGCATGATACGTTTTAAACGTTATTGAACGTTATTAAATATAGCGTTCTATAAGAGCAATGTAGATCCAGCCCAAGTCATACCATTGGTACACCTAGCTCAGTACTGTCTACATTGACCAGCTTCCCAGAGTTTCTACATTGACCAACTTCCCAGAGTTTCAGGCAGGAGACAATCCCAGCCCTACCTAGAAATGCCATGGATTGAACTTGAGACCTTCTGCATGCAGAGCAGATGTTCTACCGCTGAGCTATAACCCTATGACATTCAAGCTCTAGCCACTGTGCTGTAACACTCAGTCCTTACACAGGGAATATTTTGAATTCACTGTTCTACCATGCCCTAAGTCTCCTGGACTTGCAGGACTAGGTTTCCTGTTGCACACACTTGGAGGAAGGGGTCCCTGGTGCAACTTGATTGTTTTGTTTTCATCTTGAAAGGGATTTGCATTTCAGTGACAAGAAAGAAGATGGCCGTTGTATAAAACAAGGACAGATCAATGATTCTGAATAAGAAAGAGCTGAAGACGCTAATCAGGCTCCGTTAAAGATGTACCATTATGCCGTCAGCTGCAGATCCTGCTCTGGGTTTCCAATCAGTTTGTAATCAGTTTGTACAATTTGTCAGGTGCATTGGGAATTTGGGGTTGAAAGGTGTTGAATAAATGTCAGTCAGTATTTGCTGTTAACCATTTGAGGGAGACTGGCTGCGGCTTTCCCAGAAAGTACTGTGTGTCTCCTGAATGGGGAGAGCAACACGCAGGATTTGCAGTTCTAATGCAGAGTAGATTTGAAACAGCTAGTCACACCACATTTTCCTATGGGACAGCCACCAACTTGGATGGCTTTAAAAGACAAATCCATGGAGGAGAAGGTTCTCAATGGCTACTAACCACAATGGTTATGTATGGTCTACCACTGCTGTCAGAAGCAGTATTCCTCTGAATACCTTTTGCTGGGAATCACAGGTGGAGAGAGTGCTGTTGCACTGATGTTCTGCTTGGGGAACTTCCCATAAGCACCTGGTTGGCTGCTGTGGGAACAGAATGCTGGACCAGATGGGATTTTGGCCTGATGCAGCAGAAATCTCAAGGGCTGTCACATGGAAGAGGGAACAAGCTTGTTTTCTCTTGCTCTGGAGGGTAGGACTCAAACTGATAGCTTCTAGTTGCAAGAAAGGAGATTCCGACTAAACATCAAGAAGAACTATCTGGTGTTCAGAGCTGTTTAACACTGGAACCGTCTCCCTCAGGAGGTTGTGGACTCTCCTTCTGCGGAGGTTTTTAAGCAGAGGTTGTTGAATGGTCATCTGCCACGAAAACTTTAGTTGAGATTCCTGCATTGCAGGGGTTTGGACTAGATGACCCTTGGGGTCCCTACCAATTCTACGATTCTTTTTTTACATAATTTTTTATTGATTATTATAATTTAACACAGGGAAAAAACATCTCAGTCCAACTGTTATTGTATGACATTGCAAAATAAAATTTTACATACAACGTTATCTTGTCTATATTTTGTCTTTTGTATTTTAATTAATCCCCTTTCAACAAAGGAAGGAAGGGAAAAAGAGAGAGAGAAGGAAAAGGAAAAGAAAAAAGGGGGGAAGGAGAAAAAACACAAGTCTATATATATAAACTTGCATACCTTCATATACACAAAAAATACACACACAAAAAAAAGCATGGCGGACCAAGAAATCCCAACCAAGTCAAAAGAAGTGTTTTTATATGCAATTGCAGCGGCCCGAATATTGGTAGCAAAAGGTTGGAAAGACCAGGAACTCCCAAAAATTTCAGAATGGCAGAGTAAATTACAAGAATACGCTGAGATGGCCTTATTAACCAACAGCCTAAGAGGAAATTCCAAGCAGAAATTTGTGGGAAAATGGGATATATATATATATATATATATATATATATATATATATATATATGAGATATGTGCAAAAATATAACAACAGCTTTGCTTCCATGCCAGCTTTTGAGTGTTAAATGAAAGATATGTGCTGGAAATTTTGGATGTATTATGTTCAAGAATGTACTGGAAAATTTATATAGGAAGGTTTTATTGTTTGGATCACATTCTGTATTAAGCGAGGTAGATACAAAGGGATTTAACAGGAAGTCAGACTCGTGGAACTATTTTTTGTGTATATGAAGGTATCCAACTCTACGATTCTATGAGTCTATGATTCTAGTCTTGTCTGTCAGGTTTCCTGAATCTGAGGGTTGCTGCATTCGATATTTTTTCTGCCACACCTACACCATAATATTGAAATAGGCAGAGCTGGAAACCTACACTGCCAGTTGGTGTGGGCGGGCTTTCACACAAGCATCTATCATATTCTGGCTTGCACATCTGAATGGGCTTACCTCCTTCCTTATGCCAAACACCACAGACAGAGCAGATAAACCTTCAGCAGCCATGCGTGTCAATGGTGTCAGTTCCCACTTCGACAGTTAGGCGTCACATGCTGGAAAATTACTTGTTTCACTAAATGGCAGCCTCATATGTTCATTCAAATGATTATAGGGTTGCTTACATACCTTAAATATATCCAAATTTGAGCTTAAGCAAGACACATGAGCCTGGGAATTAATTTGGTTATTAATCAATCCTTCTGTTGATGTTATGCAAACAGAAAATCGTTTACACTGCAATAAGTTCCAACCTCCACTGATCAACTTTGTCAGTTCCTTAGTTGCTGAAAGTGGCTCACATGTAAACAACAAATAGGACATAAAAGACTGTGAGTACCAACAGAAAAGGCAAAAACATAAAAGCAGGGAATAGATGCACAAATGTGGAGAATTCCCATGGCTTTTTTGCCATAGACATGTTCTGGTGACCCTGTCTCTCAGTCCAACGTGACTTGGCTGTGGTGATGCATCCATTGGTAACCTCAAGCATGGACTACTGTAATTTCATTTGCCATGGGTCAGAGGGTGCAACTGTGTGCATCACAGCTTCATCTGAGGTTGTGCTTCCCCTCCAATGGATGTTTGGATAATAAGGTGGTGAGAAGGGACAGGACCTTTTCAGTTGTGGTTCCTTGCTTGTGGAATGCTCTCCCTATTAAGGTTCACCTGGCACCAACAGTAATGGTCATTCAGCTTCTAGTGGAAAATTATCTCTTCTCTAGGCATTTGACAGATTATGATGATTTGCTACCCAGGTTCTTTGTTGCTGTTTTGCCAGGTCTGTTCCATGAATTTTGTAGGGTTCTTTTTATGTTTCATGTTTGGTGACGGATGGAAAAGTAGCCCAATTTCCATAACTGCCATTGCCCTTGACTGTCAATATCCTTAGCTGCATCAACAGAAGTACAGTATCCAAATCAAGGGAAGTACCAGACCTGGAGTACTTTGTCCAGTTCTGGGCACCACCATTTAAGAAGGATATTATAGACAAGCTGGAACATGTGCAAAGGAGGGCGACCAAGATTATCAAGGTTCTGGAAACCAAGCCTTATGAGGAACGGTTGAGGGAGTTGGGTATGTTCAGCCTGGAAACGAGGATACTGAGGGGAGATATGCTAGCCACCTTCAAATATCTCAAGAGCTGTGACATGGAAGATAGAGCAAGCTTGTTTTCTCCTTCTCTGGGGTGTAGGAACTGAACTAATGGCTTCAAGTTACAAAAGAAAGGAGATACTGACTAAACATCAGAAGAAGAAAAAACTTTCTGATGGTAAGAGCTGTTCAACAGTGGAACGGACTCCCTCAGGAGATGGTGGACTCTCCTTCTTTGGAGGTTTTCAAGTAGAGGTTGGATGGTCATCTGCCATGGAGGCATATACTTTCCCATATTTTTCAAGAGACTTGGTTTGGATGTGGGCAATGATGGTCCAAGCAGACAAACCTCTCAAGTTCACGATCACCTTAATGGTGGGCACAATTTTGCAGTCCCATTAATATCACTTAATTGATCTTTTAATGATCATGGCAATTGTTGTTTATTGATTTATGGATCGTATCATACATGTGTGCCAAGGTGATTTACAAACAGGTCTTAAAAACTGCTAAAAAGTAGTTACAAAGCAATACGACGCAAAATTTATACCTAAGGCAGAGACCTTTTCATCTGGCTGGAGAAGCCTGTCAAAAGAAAAACGTCTTCAGTTGTTTCCTGAAAAATATTGGGCACCTGTTGCATCTCACACAGGGTTACCACTCTACAGAACAGGGGCAGCAGCCTTCAAAGCCCTCCTCCAAGTCACTTCTAGGATTTTGTGTGGCTTGAAGAAGAAACTTTCCTATCGTGATATTTGGAAAACCTGTTCCTAAGCTGTCCGGATATTTTCCAGATATATTAAAAAGAACGAAAAATCTTAGTAAAATTCTGCATAAATGAAAGTGTGTTATTGTGTTATAACCACAAAAATGCTGGTTTTCGTCATTGCCATTTCAGCAAAGTGGTTCCCCTCCCCCATTAAACACTTCCAATCCACACTTCTGATCCATAATTTTTTTTTTAAATGTGAAAATATTAGCAAAATACTGCTTAAGTGAAAGTGTGTTATAACACTTAAAAAAAAAAACTTTTTCCAGTCACCACCATTTTAGCAAGGTGTTTTTTCCCCTAATTAAACACTTCCAATCCAAAACAAACATTAAAACACTTTGTTTTTTGACATTTCATGGGTTACAATGGGAAATCACGTTTAAATGAATAACCGCTTAGCACTAAATAAATAAATGATTATATTTTTAAAAAATCATCCAGATTTATTATATATTTTAAAATAGCCACTCGGGTGATATGTACCATCTCCAGACTTATCAGGCCTGCAACACCCACTGATGTGCAGGGACCATAGGAGGATGAATATATAGGAAAAGTGAAATATCCCCTGACAATGTAGAAGACGAACTGCAGTTGTGCTCGTAGCTTATTGCGGAAGAGCCATGCTTTATATTTGCTAGGAGCCATCCATCTGGACCAACCGGCATGTCACAAATGAATGTACAATGTTGTCTTGTACTGAGTCTGACCATTGGGTCCACCTAGCTTATCATTTATGAAAGGAACAGGCAATCTGTGGCCCTCTAGATGTTGTGTAGTGTTTAAGACAACTTCCATCCTCCCCGACCATTGCTTATGGAGTCCAGCAAGGCCATCCCCGGTGTCACATACCCTCCAAGTGTCCCTGTTTTCCAGGGACAGTCCCAGAATTACCATCACAGCTTCTGATTTAATGCCGGAAAGTCCCTCCCCGCCCCACCAGTGTTTCTACCACCGAGCTTGGGGAGGTGGGTGAGCCAGCGCTTGTCCTGAACTGCAGTGGCTGTGGCAACTGCAACAGAAAACCTGTTGGCACTCCATGGCCTCTCCATGGCTGCTACTGCTGTCCTCCTCCCTTGGGCAGCTTTGCAGTGGCTGCTGGAGATTGGGCGAGGAGGAGGAGGAGGAGGAGGAGGAGGAGGAGGAGGAGGAGGAAAGGCTGCTACCGCTGAGTGTCTTGTGTGATGCTGACTCTGAGGAGCAGCCAGAGGGCAGGGCTGCCTTGGGCAGGAAGAAAGGGGAAGTGGTTCACAAGGAGTGGTTGTTGTTGTTGTTTAACGCTTTATATGTCTGCATCTCTTGGGACGCTGGTGGCGCTCTGGTCTGAACCGATCGGAAGGTCAGCGGTTCAAATCCCCGTGACAGGGTGAGCTCCTGTTGCTCCTGCCAACCTAGCAGTTTGAAAGCACATCAAGCTGCAAGTAGATAAATAGGTACCGCTCTGGCGGGAAGGTAAACGGCGTTTCCGTGCGCTGCTCTGGTTCGCCAGAAGCGGCTTAGTCATGCTGGCCACATGACCCGGAAGCTGTACGCCGGCTCCCTCGGCCAGTAGCACGAGATGAGCGCCGCAACCCCAGAGTCAGACACGATTGGACCTTATGGTCAGGGGTCCCTTTACCTTTACCTTTATAAATTGAATAAATAAAGAATGTGTGTATGTGTGTTTGTGTGTGTGTGTGTGTGTGTGATGGCTCAGTAGGTTAGAACACTGTGTGGATAACCCCTAGATTGCAGGTTCGATTCCTTTATGGGACAACAACTGCATATTCTTGCGTTGCAATGGGCTGGACAAGATGATCCTCAGGGTCCCTTCCGACCATTCTTTGATTCTATGAGTCTTTCTCTCTCGACGCTCCTTTCCCGTGCTTGGCCACCGGGGGCGCTGGAAGGGAAGGGAAAAGCGACGTAGGGGGGTGCTATGGAGCAAGCCAGAGACCTGCAGAAGCCACCGGCGGCGGCGGCGGCAGCAGCAGCAGCAGCAACGACGCACCGAGGAGGCGACAGTGTCGGCGGCAGCGGCGGCGGCGGCGCAGGCTTCTCCTCTCCGGCTCGGATGAAACTGCGGTGATCGGCAGAAACCGTTTCTCCAGCAGCCCTCGAGGGCTCCCCGAGCCAGAGCGCGAGAGGAAGCGAGCGAAAGGGAGCCAGGCAGGTCGCTTTTGGAGCCGCGAGCGGGAGCAGCCGGGCGCAGGCTGGGGTCCCGCTCGCGCCCCCGGATTTGCCTTCCCGCGGACCCACCGACACCCCCGGAGAGAGAAAGAGAGAGGGGGGAGGACCCCAAGCGACAGCTCGCCTCGCGTCGACGGGGATTTTACGCCAGTGCATTGATTTCCCTTCTTCGCAACGAGAAGAGCAATTCCTTCCCTCTCCCTTTCTCCTCCCCTCCCCAGTCTTTCTCCTTCTTTTCTTCCCTCCCCTCCACTGCCATTCCCCCCCTTTTATAAAAAAAAAGCCCGTAGCAATTTTTAAAACCTCCCTCAGCTTTTAAAAAATATATATATACATATCTTTTTTTGTTTTCGCATGCGTGATTTGTTTTGAAAAAAAGAGAAATTGTTCGAGAGGCGCCATTTTTTCACCTCCTTGGGAGGAAAAAAAAAAGGAGAGGAGAAAATCTGTTTCCATCTCCCTTGTTTCTCGATCGTGTGCAATCGCCTCCCTTTCCTTTTTCTCGCCCTCCCTCCCTCCTTCCTTCCTTCCCTCTCCTCCCTCCCTCTTTCCTGCGTGGGGGTCTCCGCTGAGCAGCCCCCGCGAACCCGCCCCTCCGCCTCCCCCCTCCCGCCCCCCCCATCTGACAGTTCCCCGCGCGCCATGGCGCCCCTGCGCCAAAATCGCCAAACAGAAGCGGCAGCCGAAGGAGCAATAATACCTTAGGGGGCGGGGAAGGGGGCTTTGCTTTGCTTTTATTTTTATTTTTTTTAAAAAAAATTTTTTTGGAGGGGTGCAAAAAGGGACTTAGGGGTCGGGATCTGGAGACCCGCCCCTCCCTACTCCGTTCACACGCCTCCCCAACCTCCCCTTCTACACGCATCGCGGTCGGCTGAAAAGAATCCTCGCGAAACGCGGAGAAAGGAGAGGCAAGGCGCGCGCTGCTCCCAGAAAGGACTTGGGGAGCTTAGCGAAGCCGGGCGCTTGGCTTTCCGAGAAGATAATGGGTGAGTCCTCATGAGCTAAGGGTGGGTGCTTGGGGGAAGGGCTGGGGAGCTTTTTTTGGGGGGTGGGGTGTCTGTAGGGGGTTCCAGAAGGCTGGCGGATGGGTGCCAGGAGGACGAAAAGTTGAGCTCCTTTTTGGAGGCGCGGGAAAAGGGGGATTTCCCCGCTGCTTTTTGACGCTGCATTTGCTGCTCACAAGTCACTCGTATTGCAATAACCTGTGAGTATTATATGCAGATATTAGTTGCGGGTCTGCGTGGGTTTGATGTGTTTTTTTTAAGGGGTGCGAGTGAAAGTGTGTGTGTGTGTGTGTCGTGATTTGGGTGCTGGAAGGAGTTTGCCCAAGGACGCATGCCGCCCGAGGCTAGGCGTGTTTACTCGGAAGTAAGCCCCCCAACCAGTCACCCCAAGCACAGGCAGTGCTCACTGGGGCTTACTCCCAGGTAAGCCTGCGGAGCAGACTCCCCTCCCTTCCCTTAAGCTAGCTCGCTGTGACTTGGGATGGCAGTAAATCCCACCCCTCCCCACCACCCTCAGCTGAATTTAGAGAGAACAGGCGTCGGATCGGGCCCCTGAAGGCGCTGGCTTGGGGGCAGGCCCCGATCCAGTCGGTTTGCTGCCGAGGAAAGCTGCCCAGCTCGTGGCGCTTGCGCGGCTGTCAATTTCCCCGCGCGCTTTACTTGGGGCCGAGGACGCAGCAGGACTTCCTGCGGGTGGGATCCGGCTGCAGGGGCTGCAGGGCTGTTGCAGGCTTACTTGGGAGTAAGCAAGGCTAGCGCACGGCCTGCAAGGCACTTGCTCACGAGTAGGCTGACCTGCGAGCAAAACAGGAGCCAGGATCGGGTTGCGTAGGGGCAGGCCTGGGAGCTGGGACTTATTCCAGAGAGTAAGCATGCGTATAGGACTGGGCTGTTAAATTCCTCCCCCCCCCCCACGACCCACCTACTCGTAGTAACGCGCCTGCTTATGTTATGGGGTTTTGCTGGTGGTTGGTGTGTCTGAGGTGTGCGGAGCGGGTGGCAAGGCGGCATTCCCTCTCGCTTGCAGCTTCCAGCGTGGATCTTGCGAGAGTGACGAGCTTCGCGCCAGGAAAGTGTGGCTGTCGAGGAGAAGGAGATGGCAGCGCTGATTTTTTTTTTTTTTTAAAGAGAAAGAAAGAGCATGCATCAGAATTGGGGGGGGGGGGTCGTACAGTGCACTACGGCCACACCGTTTCATATTTGCGCGGTTTGCATTAATATTTTGGCTCCCAACCCCCACCCCTCCTCCGGGCCAAGCCTTTTGCGAGGCTCTTCGAGTGCTATTTTGACATTGGCAAAAGGACACTCTGGCAACTACTGCAGTTTGCAGCGCACAAACAAGCCCTGGTCGCTCTCTGTGTTTGTCCGTGTAGCAGGGGCTGGATAATTAACAATGCAGGTTTTCTCTTCGGCCCTCCCCCCCCCGCCTCCCTGTTTGTGTCAGAGTCAACCTCGTTAATAGATCGGCTACTAATAAATCCAAGATTACCCTCCAGCTACCCTCCCATGCCTTAGTTGGTTTTTAAAACACACACACACACACACACACACAAACAACACACACCAAAAACACAACGTCTGCCTCTTCTCCTCCACCTCCCCTCCAAATCCCCGAGCTCTGCTTCTGATTCCTGCAAACACTTGCTGTGCTTTTTCCTTCCGAAGCTATTTATTTATTTTGCAAGAGAGGAGAGAAAATGCTGGAGGTTGAAGGCATTAAGAAAGCGAAAGAGCTTGTAGCACATGTGGGGGCGAGGGCGGGAGGTGATCTTAGCCTCTGGTTTCCTCCTCTGCTCATGCCTTTCTTTTACAAACAGCAACAGAACGCCTGGTGCTTTGAAAATAAAAATAAAAGGTTGAAATAGCCTGATAGCAAATGCTGCGGGGCTTGATATCAAGTAATAAGCTGGAATGTGTACTTTTGTGTTTGGTGGAGGGATGGCTCCTTTGTAATGCAGCATTGTGTATTTGGGGAACGGTGTGGAACATCATAGAAACACCATACAGTACAGGTTATGTTGTGTCCAGAAGATGGAGAGAAGAGGAAGATTTATTTTGGTGTCGTTTTAATGGGGTTTCTCTCTCAACCCCTGAACATTGCAACCTCCCCAAAATTGTATCTCGGCCACCCACTAAAGTTGTGGTTTAGGAAATCTAGTTCGCATTGTTGCGTTGATTTCATATGCGAACTGGCTTCTGAACCTGTTTGCGGGGTGGGGTGGGGGAACCCTGTCAACTTTGCCAGTCTGTTAGAGCACCCAGACCTCCCTAGCAGGGAAGGAAACAAACTCAAGTCCTCCCCCACCCATGCCCTTCCCTCCCCCACTGCCGAATCCAAGACTCCCCCTTCCAAAGCGAAACAGAGGGGAAAGTGGGAACAGCAGCTTTTGTAGGAAAACCCCATCAGAGGTGCAGTAGTGAGGTTGTCCTTTGCATGGGGTGGATGGCTTTTGGTGTAAGGGTGTGTGTGAAGGTGTATGGTTGTGAAGGAGGTTTGGATGGGATCTGGGAGGAGCCGGTGGCTGGGAGGGTGAGCGGATTCAGACCTGCATGGCCTTGAAAAGATTCCTCCTTCTCCAGATCAGTTCTTCTATGGCGGTTTCTATGGCATGTCTGTGGATGGGTCATCTGAAGCATCACTTTTGCTCCAGGCCTATTTCCTTAGTGCCTGGAGGAGAGATTGCAGTGGCAGTCAAGTGCAAGTGTTCTCTGTGTTTAGTGTTTTGGAGCATCTAGGCTCCATATTCCAAGAGAATGGGTGGGTGGGTGGGTTGCTGGGAAGTAAGAGAGCTATTTTCTGTTTCTCCTTTCTAGAAAGCTACCTAGGATGAATTCATACTGGGGGTGGGGGTGGGGGGCGAAATGCTATTCATTCCGAGGAAGTAAGAACCCTAGCAGAAGGCCTCTTGAACTCAAGAGCTGAGTATCTCTCCCTGCTCCTCCTAGCAACACTCTGCTCCTGCACAAAATTCCTAGAGCTTGCATTCTGATATAGCAGTTCTCCGTCTCCCTGCCACGGATTCCGACATGGGTGCCTTTTCACGGAGGCGGAATTGGCCCAGAGATGAAGGGGATGCAGGAAATCCTCAAGATTGGTAGGAAGCGAGCTTTCTAGGAAAGGTCTCTTGAACATTATCCGAGAGCTTGAGAAGAGGGGGAAGAGGACTGATTTTGGTTATGCTTCCTCTCTTGACTTACGGCAGCAAACGGTGGTCTACACAGAGCCCTTTCGGAAGTAGGTGGCATGCAACAGAGTGGAAGGGAGAGAAAGCATATGCGGACCATATTTTTGCCTCCCGCCCTTTCGCCCCTTACTTTATATTGAAAGCAGAGGTGTTTCATTAACTCTAAGATGTCAGCAGCCTGGCAGTGCGGTCAAAGTGGTGAGGCAAGGGAGTGATGTCGGCCAGCCCGCTGAGGGGTGGGGGCACCCAGTGTGCCATTGCCTTATATGTACATCTGTGGAGTTGGAAAGGATGTTCCAAGCAGGCCGACTGTTGATCCTGCTCATCTTCTTGCTGGGGGGTGGAGAGGGAAGTAACTTGATCCCTTCCATACTGACAGGAGGATTTTGCAGGGTGGCCAAGAGCTTGCAGCTCTGGCCAGCTTGTAGGGTGCATTCAGTCCCGGGAACCTCGGTGACAATGGAGTTTTTTAAAATAATAATAATAATAATGATAATAATAATAATTAAGAGACACATGTATTTTAAGTCACCCCCTGCCAATCTGACGCAAAGAGCCTGAAAAGCTTTTGGAGCTGGGCTCAACTTGCTGAAGGAGTTCAGGAATAACCAAGTGCCCAGAGCTTTAGTCAGAAGGAGGGTTTTTATAAGGTAAAGGTAAAGGGACCCCTGACCATTAGGTCCAGTCATGTCCGACTTTGGGGTTGCAACGCTCATCTCGTGTTACTGGCCGAGGGAGCTGGCATACAGCTTCCGGGTCATGTGGCCAGTATGACTAAGCCGTTTCTGCTGAACCAGAGCAGCGCATGGAAATGCCGTTTACCTTCCTGCCGGAGCGGTACCTATTTATCTACTTGCACTTTGATGTGCTTTCAAACTGCTAGGTGGGCAGGAGCAGGGACCGAGCAACGGGAGCTCACCCCGTCATGAGGATTCGAACCGCTAACCTTCTGATCAGCAAGCCCTAAGCTCTGTGGTTTAACCCACAGCGCCACCCGCTGTTCTGAAATAACCAAGTGCCCGGACCTTTAGTCAGAAGGAGGGTTTTTATACTCTCAACCAATAGCAATACAAAGGAGGACATCTCGATTGTCTAAACTTTGGGATAATCTGAATTCACTGTATGTTTCCCTGCCAAAGCTTTGTTTGTGTGATCCTAAGAGAACTGTCTTCCTTTTTTCTGAGCAACCAATGATACAAAGTTTCTCTCCCTCCCCTCCTTGGTTTTTGTTTTTGAATCTGTTACTTTGTGTTATGTTATCCTTTCGGATATTATTTCTATTTCAAATCTGTCTTGTCTTTGACAGTTCAATTTTTTCACCTTTTTCTTGCAAGGCTCCGGTGCCCTTTAACAGCTGCTGTAGCGGGCAGAAATTCAGCAGGAGAAGCTTCTCCCAGCACAGTGAAGTGGGAAAGCTATTCCTGTTGGATTTTTTTTTGACAGCATTAATGGAGTACCAGGGGATTCTGTAGGGGAGGGGGATAACTGAGCCAGTCATTTGGACTACTCTGTGTTGCTCATTGTCTTTGTCCCCATTTTACAGATGGGGTGCTTGAGGGCAAAGCAGGAATGGCTTCCCCTCGGTCACACAGGGAGTATACCAGGTTTTTCAGGGCTGGTTTTAAATTCTGTAAACTTCATGTATAGAGCCCTGCCCTGGGTTTAAGCTTGAAGCTGGAATGTTGTAGAACCTGAAACTAGCTGGCTGCTCAATAGATAGAGCCCTTTTCTTTAAATTTGCAAATAGGGCTGCTGTGTCCCGGATAAGGCCTGGTGGCATTTAAACAGCAGAGCCTAGGGCTTGCCGATCAAAAGGTCGGCGGTTCGAATCCCCGTGATGGGGTGAGCTCTGGTTGCTCGGTCCCTGCTCCTGCCAACCTAGCAGTCCCAAAGCACGTCAAAGTTCAAGTAGATAAATAGGTACCACTCCAGCGGGAAGGTAAACGGTGTTTCTGTGTGCTGCTCTGGTTCACCAGAAGCGGCTTAGTCATGCTGGCCACATGACCCGGAAGCTGTACACCCGCTCCCTTGGCCAGTAACGCAAGATGAGCATCGCCTTGGTGAGCAGGGCCTCTGCCGCCTTTTGCTCTTGTGCAAAAGTGTGAGGCGCAGGCGAGGCTTTTCCTGTGTATTTGGTGGGAAGAGCTCCTGTCTTAAATTCCTGCATGTCGGGGTCAGGCTGGACACACATGCTTAATCACACAATCTCCCCATTTGTATGAAGCAGGTGTGCTTGAACATCAGATGGGACCACCCTCCGCCGCCTGGTATCATTGCTTCCTGTCGTCTCAGGATCCTCACATCCAGCCGTGCTAATGCCTGGAACTGAAGCGAGGATTTGGGTACCTGAGTATTAGGGTGATGATAAGGTAGTGAGGGATTGGGACACGACCCCTTTAAAATCCAGACCTCATTTATCCATGAATGTATGGCAGACAGGTGGCTAAACAAAATGCCTGTTGTTGTTGAGCCTACTTTGGCCTTCAGGCTGCCATTAAAGTCGTGGTTCCCAACATGGGGCACACCCCCCCCACAGGGGGGCAATTTGCATAGCTGTCAACTTTTCCCTTTTTAAAGGGAAATTCCCTTATTCTGAATAGGATTCCTCGCAAGAAAAGGGAAAAGTTGACTGCTATGGCAATTTCATTTTTAAGGGGGGCAATTCGAGAATGAGTTATTAACAGTTGATGGCCTTTTAGGCTTCCTCCACGCGAATAGGAGTTTGCTTTTTGAATAATAAGATTATAGGTCAGGATTTTAGAGATGCTTAGGTGGGGCATGGCCAAAAAAAGGTTGGGAACCACTGTATTAAAGGGAGAGAAGGAGGGCCCCTTAAAAGGATAACAACACCTAGGTTTGGCACAACCTCTGCTGCAGATTCACTGAGCGAGCTTCTCAAATTCATTCCCATCCTGCTACTCTTCCCCTCAGCACGATGGGAACATGGACAATCCCATCTTGGGCGGAGACGAGATTAGTGAGCGTTTGCCTCCATTCCCTTCTGTTCCTGCTTTCTTGGACCTGCGAAGCATCCCTGAGGGCAGGGCCTGTGTATTTTCTTTTGGTTTTGTGTACAGCGCCTGGTTAGCATGGGGACTCCAGTAGTAACCGTGAATCATAACAATATGAAGGCATTTGGAAGCGTTGTATAAATAGCCAGCCGTAATGCGGCAGATAATTCTGTTGATGAGGCATTTGAGGTCACCAAAGCATGGGGCGGGAAAGGGAGATTCCTGCAAAATCTTAATTTCCAGGGCTGTGTGCACCTGGTAATTGCACCAGGGGGGAATTTGATAGTGGATGTAAGTTTCACTTCCCCGAGACTATCAGCTTCCATTTAAAAACAAACAGCAGTGCGAGGGTCTGCCCTTTACGGAGACGGTTGCCAGGTTGCAACCTGCAGATTCATTATTACCAGATTTCTTTCCCACCTTAAGGTCCCAGGGCGAGTAACAACAATGTAAGAATACAATATCACGCCTGCGAAAATGGACGGGAAAGAGAAATGTCTGTTGTAATGTCAGAAACCCCAGGAGGACTGGGTGAGATTTCCAGTGAATAGGACGTAGAGCCTCAAAGACCATTATTTGTCCCTTTGTAGGGCTTCCAAAAGTGGTATAAATTATGCAAAACAGGCATATGCAAATCAGCTTTGTTTTTGCAACTTATAAAATCCCAGGTTCTCTTGGTGCAACATTTATATTTAATTTCTGTTTTGTTTTGTTTTGCACATATTTCCCTGGCTGAAATATTTGCATAGAGTGCTGTAGCCCCTAAGCCATGATGGCAGTCTGTGAGGAAGAATGGAATAAATCAGAACTTTCCCCATAGAACCCAGAAATTTGACAAATCTTATCTCTTCTCTCTGAGCTGCATATAAATAGTGGGGGCCTTCCCATTTCAATTCATGCAACTAGGAAATGACTAATTGGCTGTGGAGTACAGGCATAACCAATTTTGTTGTTGGTGTCTAGTCATTTAGTCGTGTCCGACTCTTTGTGACCCCATGGACCAGAGCACGCCAGGCACCCCTATCCTCCACTGCCTCCCGCAGTTTGGTCAGACTCATGTTGGTAGCTTCGAGAACACTGTCCAACCATCTCATCCTCTGTCGTCCCCTTCTCCTTGTGCCCTCCATCTTTCCCAACATCAGGGTCTTTTCCAGGGAGTCTTCTCTTCTCATGAGGTGGCCAAAGTATTGGAGCCTCAGCTTCAGGATCTGTCCTTCCAGTGAGCACTCAGGGCTGATTTCCTTCAGAATGGATAGGTTTGATCTTCTTGCAGTCCATGGGACTCTCAAGAGTCTCCTCCAGCACCATAATTCAAAAGCATCAATTCTTCGGCGATCAGCCTTCTTTATGGTCCAGCTCTCACTTCCATACATCACTACTGGGAAAACCATAGCTTTAACTATACGGACCTTTGTCGGCAAGGTGATGTCTCTGCTTTTTAAGATGCTGTCTAGGTTTGTCATTGCTTTTCTCCCAAGAAGCAGGCGTCTTTTAATTTCATGACTGCTGTCACCATCTGCAGTGATCATGGAGCCCAAGAAAGTAAAATCTCTCACTGCCTCCATTTTACATTTTACAACCAATTTATGCACGTGCCGAACCTGGAAGCGACTTTAAAAATGGCCAAAACAGTCCTAAAAGATCCCAGAAAGGGCAAAAGGCATGAAAACAGTGCTTAGCAATCCCACGAGCCTTTGCAAGTTGAATTCCAGGAGCCCTTGCTCTGAGCGTTGAGGCCTGTGGAGAGTTGGAGTTTGGAGCAAGGAGGTTTGGAGGGAGCGATTGTGGTGGATTTTATCAGAGTTTAGTCTCTAGTAAGTGTTGCTGGTTTCTCAAGGGTTTCCAGAGGTTTAGAAAGTCTTTGTATGCTTTCCCAAGGCTGTTTCAGATACTTGCTTTAAAAGCCTGCTGCCCAGGAACATAACCCCTGCGTAAATGGGGAGTTGCCTGTACATGTTGAACATTTAAAGCACATTGAAATACATCTTTCCTTTTCACAGAACTATACTTCCCAGCACCCCTAACAAACTACAGTTCCTAGGATTCTTTTTTTGGGGGGTGGGGGGGTGCGGAACCTTGTGTTTTAAATGTGTGTTGAATGAGCTTTGAAAATATGGTGTGCTAGGGCAATTTGATTCTTCACTTCCTCCCCTTGTGTATGTGCTCCAGGTCACCCCAAAATCTGCGTTGGAAGAACCCTTGGGGTATATTTAGGGGGCACACAGGGGGAGGAGAGAAGAGGACCATTCAGTTATAAAAAAAATCCTATACCTCTAATTCATAAATAAAATATCCTAGCCGTTCAAAACAAGAAAAAAAGGTAATTTTATTATTTATATCCTGCCCATCTGACTGGGGTTCCTGTACATAACAACTTTACATACAGCCAAACAGTAAACACCATGTAAAAAGGTTAAAATCAGATAATTAGTGTGGAAAGGCATGGTCTTAATTGCACACATAAGCCTGATGGAATAGAAAAGTTTTCAGCAGGTGTTTAAAAGTTACAACAGAAGAAGCTTGCTGAAGGATGATAAATCTTCACACTGACGGAACGTTCTCCTTAATGCCACATTGAGTACTATTCAGCATTTATAAACGTTCTCTGTAGAATTGTATGCAGTATTTATCTTACAGTATTTATAACTCGCCTTCTAATCCGGTAGATTCCAAAGTTGGCTAACAGGCTTTTAAAATAAATAAATAAATAAAATAAAAATAAATAAAAGCCAAATAAAGATGTCAATACATAATGAAAACGGAAATAGCTCCAGACTTTGAACGCTGTTTCAAAATGGCATAAAACTTTGTTGGAAGTTTGCCAGATAGACAGAGGGAAGCAGCGTCCGAAATTCGCCAGGTGCATTTTGCACCTGGCTTTGGCCACTTAGTGCGTGGCCTGGGGGTGCGTGCCTGGGGATCCTTGGATCTTGCCTGTATCCACACACTAACAACACACCCTGCAGTTACAGGTAGGTAGCAGTGTTGGTCTGCCATAGTCAAAACAAAATAAAATATAAAAAATTCCTTCCAGTAGCACCTTAGAGACAAACTAAGTTTGTTCTTGGTATGAGTGTGCATGGCCCATGGACTAGAGCATGCCAGGCACTCCTGTCTTCCACTGCCTCCCGCAGTTTGGTCAGACTCATGTTGGTAGCTTCGAGAACACTGTCCAACCATCTTGCCCTCTGTCGTCCCCTTCTCCTTGTGCCCCCCATCTTTCCCAACATCAGGGCTTTTCCAGGGAGTTCTTCTTTATGGTCCAGCTCTCACTTCCATACATTACTACTGGGAAAACCATAGCTTTAACTATACAGAGTGGCTGGGGAGACCCGGCCAGATGGGCGGGGTATAAATAATATATTATTATTATTATTATTATTATTATTATTATTATTATTATTATTACACCTTTGTCGGCAGGAGCAGCAGCAACTGCTGCCTTGTGGTACTGGTGACTTCTGTTTCAGTGTATCTGAAGACGTGTGCATGCACATGAAAGCTCATACCAAGAACAAACTTAGTTGGTCTCTAAGGTGCTACTGGAAGGAATTCTTTATTTTATTTTGTTTTGCACACATACTGCAGAATTCTGTCCGTGAATTTGAGGAAGCAGAAAGTCGTACGATTTTAGAGCCGCCTGGCTTCAAAATAGCAACCAGACATTCCGTTTTTGGTGACTGTAACCCTGATTAAGGTCCCATTTGGTGCCTAGCTTATTTACCCGAGTTTCTAATGCTAGAGGGAAGGCATTCCAAAGGTAAGGCGCTACCACTGAAAAGCCCCCTCTTCTTGATGCCACCTACCTCACTTCTGGATGCGAGTAGGAGAGGTTCATCTGGAAGCAATTATCACTCTGTATTACATTGCAGGACTCATAACTTTTGAGCTGCACACTGTGATATATCATGTATAGCTCTTCGGTGTAGGGCCACTCATCAGAGAGGCTTGCTTATGTTACACATTCTTCGCTAATCTCACTTTGGGCGTATTTTCTGCTCTCCTGGTAGGATCAATTGCTTGTATGTAATCTTCTTCTTGGTTTCCCCCCCCCCCTTCGGGCCAGCTAAACTTTGACCTTGTGCTTACGGATGCATAATTGCTCTTTGATTTGGACTCTCTACTTGACCCAGGAGATGACTCTATAATGAGACAACCTTCAACCCCAAATCCCTCCCTCTGAAGGTGTGAGCATCTATTCTGATTGGAACCATAGAATCATAGAATCCTAGAGTTGGAAGAGCCCACAAGGGCCATCCAGTCAACCCCCTGCCAAGCAGGAAACACCATCAAAGCATTCCTGACAGATGGCTGTCAAGCCTCCGCTTAAAGACCTCCAAAGAAGGAGACTCCACCACACTCCTTGGCAGCAAATTCCACTGCCGAACAGCTCTCACTGTCAGGAAGTTCTTCCTAATGTTTAGGTGGAATCTTCTTTCTTGTAGTTTGAATCCATTGCCCCGTGTCCGCTTCTCTGGAGCAGCAGAAAACAACCTTTCTCCCTCCTCTATATGACATCCTTTTATATATTTGAACATGGCTATCATATCACCCCTTAACCTTCTCTTCTCCAGGCTAAACATACCCAGCTCCCTAAGCCGTTCCTCATAAGGCATCGTTTCCAGGCCTTTGACCATTTTGGTTGCCCTCCTCTGGACACCTTCCAGCTTGTCAGTATCCTTCTTGAACTGGGGTGCCCAGAACTTCATGGTCCCCATGAAGAGTCGATGGCTGATTAATATCTGTATGCTTGGATGCACAGTTGATACCAAGTCTTTCTGTTAATGGTGGCTTCATCTGTAATAAATGCCCTGCCACTGCAGTCTCCCTGTTGACACCCGTCTGCCTTGGGTTAGCCTAGGTCTGTGTTCGAAACTCAAACATACCAGCTAATCACTAACTGGCATCTTAAACCTAGGTTGTGGTCACTACAGCAAGGTGCCATTTCCCACCCCCACCGCCAATGAAATTTATAATTATCATTATTCATTTCATTTCTATACTGCTTTATATTTTAAGGAACAAATCTCAAAGTGGTCCACAACACATTAAAACAACAAGCTTCAAGGAAAATATTTCACTTCTCTAAGTGACATTTGGCTTTCCCCATACTCATTTACCTACTGGCGAATTTTGAACACTGCCTGGCAAATTTTGAACACTTGCCCTGGCAACCTTGTTGTATAATACTGCAGGCCATAGAATATAATATGCCCAAAAAACAAACCCCTGTGTTGTAATGAGAACCGATCACAGAAATGTAGACACAACATGTAGGCTAATACAGTGGGTTGCGAATGTGATACGTGCAGGAGGCGCATTCGCAACCTGCAGCATTTGCAACCCGTGCCGCTGAGTCTGCGCACACCATGGTGCAATTCAGCACTTCTGCACATGTGCAAAGTGCGATTTAGTGCTTCTGTGCATGCGCAAGCGCCAAAGCCTGGAAGTAACCCGTACCATTACTTCTGGGTTCGGTGCGGTGCGCAACCCAAAATTGCGCAACTTGAATCGGCCGTAACCCGAGGTATGACTGTAACTGTTAAAGCATATATAATAGAATAATGATACCATTCAAAAAGTAGAAACAAATCTATTAGAGTTCATATATACAATGTAACAGACTAGTGGCGCAGTACGTTAAGCCATGTGTTCAAGGTAGGCATCAAAGAAGAAGAGTCTCACAATGGTTGTTCAAAGGTTTCAACAGAAGATGTCTCAAAATAGCACTGAGAAAACTGTAGTTTTTAGACTTTTGAGACGTTTTCTGTTGAATCCTTTTTGAATGATATCATTATTCTGTTATACCTGTATATGCCTTAACAGTTATCAGCCTATGTGTTGTGTCTATATTTCTGTGATAGATTATAATAAATATGGCATGGTATTTAAGTGCCCGTATTTTCCACACATGGCCTCTTGGAGCTAAAGAGCCCTATGAACTGCGAAGTGCAATTGTTGGATGCAAAGGGTGGTATTCAGTATGGAAAGTTGAATGTGGGTCATGCAAAGTAAGTTGCGAAAAAGTTACTGGCGGAGGAAGTTACGAAGACCAGGTTTAGTCTCCCTTTGTTGTGTTATGAAAGTTGGGCAGAGGAATTTGCACATTTTCATCACTGAACTTAGTGTTCTGGAAAACTGTTACGGGTCTTGCCGTAAAATAATATCTGCTTTCAATATTGACTTCTGCTGCTAGTACTTTGACACCTATGGCTGTTACTAATACTGGCGGTACTTAAACTTTATTTTGCCCTAGCAATTTCGAATTCCCTTGCTTGTGTTGACATGGGTTTGCAAGGGGGACTCGCAGAACTTTTTCAGACTTGATTACAACTCACACAAACACCACCCAGGCTACGTTGAGCCATATTCAGGTTTAAAAATTGCATTAAATTCTTCACCAAAAGGAGTACAAGTTTCTGATCTATAATTCCATTGGTAGAGGTGAAGATGTTCCTGCAAAATAATCATATGTGGTCTGAAATACAAGGGAGTCATCTCTCTGCCTTCGAAAAAAGTGGGAGGGGGGGGAAGTAAAAGGTCCGCTGCTCCCACCAGGGACATCTGACACGACGGGTGCCTACTCAGCTGGGTGTCAAGCAGGGATGCGTACTAGCCCCCCTGCTGTTCAATTACTTTATTAATCATATAATATCTAAACTCTCAAGTTCTGATTTCCATCCACCCAAACTGGCAGACAGGTCAATCTCCATTCTCCAGTGTGGTGTAGTGGTTAAGAGTGGTAGACTTGTAATCTGGTGAACCGGGTTTGCGTCTCCGCTCCTCCACATGCAGCTGCTGGGTGACCTTGGGCTAGTCACACTTCTCTGAAGTCTCTCAGCCCCACTCACCTCACAGAGTGTTTGTTGTGGGGGAGGAAGGGAAAGGAGAATGTTAGCCGCTTTGAGACTCCTTCGGGTAGTGATAAAGCGGGATATCAAATCCAAACTCCTCCTCCTCCTCCTCCTCCTCCTCTTCTTCTTCTTCTTCTTCTTCTTCTTCTTCTTCTTCTTCTTCTTCTCCTCCTCCTCCTCCTCCTCCTCCTCCTCCTCCTCCTCCTGTATGCGGACAATGCCCTGATTTTGTCCAGGACTCCAGTCAGATTAAGATGGGCGCTCCGGACCCTAGCTCAATATTGTAAAGAAACCTGTCTTACTATTAACTATCAGAAGACCAAAGTAATGACATTTGCTAAGCGGCCTAAGACACGACCTTGGAGTATCAATGGACGAAAAACCGAGCAAGTCCATTGTTTTAAATACTTAGGCATAGTCTTCCATGATAGAGGGTCGAGGAAAGCCCACTTAACACACATTGTGGCCGCAGCCCAGAAGTCCTCCTCTGCAATCTTAGGTTTTTTTAGGCTCCAACGGTGCACACTATGTACCTGGGGCTCTAAAAGTCTTTGAGGCTAAGGCGCTAGCTCAATTGCTTTATGGGGCTCAACTCTGTGCCCCCCCCACCAAATCTGACCCTTCTTGAAAGGGTCCAGTCAAAATTTATCAGAGCAGCCCTCCAGGTGCCTCCATGTGTGCCAAATGCTGCTCTTCGTCTCGAAACAGGCATGGTCTGCGTCTGCGTCGAGGCGACACTCTGGATGCAGGCCTGTAACCTTTGGCTGAAAGTTCATCTTAATCCTCAGGGCCTTGCCCCATTGATATTAAAAGATAAACATCGCTCCTCTTGGAGCAAAGCCATAGAAAACAAGATGACGAGCATAGGTCTACATCCAGCTTACCTTTGTTCACATAGTTACACCACAGCAAGACCATTAGGTCAAGCAGAGGATAATGGCTATCGAGAGGCAAAATGACTTAAGTAAAGTCCCTCTTTTTTTAACCCCAGAGGAGCGGAGATACTTACAACTCCCAGCTAGGTATTTTACTCAGCTCGAGGTCCCATCCCACAGAAGGGCGTTCACACTGGCCCGAAATCATATTCTGCCATCTGCCGTATTGGATGGGAAGTATAGGGGGGTTCCTTTGGGCGATAGACTCTGTCCATGTGACCCCAGAGAAGTAGAGACTACAGACCACGTGCTTCTCCGTTGCTGCTTTTATAGGGCTTTACGGAATGAACTTATCTCTCCGCTACTATGTGAGTCTCCTGGATGTTCCGTTAAACACTATACCCATTGGCTCCTCTCAGATGCCAACCCTAAGGCCACAGCTGCGGTGGCAAAGTTTTGTGCTGTCGCTATTAAGCTTCGCTCCGCACAATTAGGTGGCTCCTGATCCTTCTTTCGATTTAAGTATTATAATAATCTGAATTGCTGATTCTTTTAATTAATTTTAATTTTAATTCTCTTAAAGCAATAATTATTAAGTTTAATATACTTTAGTTTTAAGACGGCCAACTCCTTTTAGATCAAATCTCAGATCAATTTTAAATTGCATTTATTACTGATTCTGCATGTGTCTTTGTGTGTGTGTGTGTGCTGGTCATCGACCGTAATAAAGAATTATTATTATTATTATTATTAGGGGGGAAGATTTCTGCTGCCCTCAATATGTTTCCACAGTGACCACTAATTTTAAAAGGATTTGTATTACAGCTCGAGGAGTGGCTGCATTACCTATATTGCTTAACTTGGTATACAACATGCGTGTATAATGTACATCACTTGGCATTATATTGTGTAAAGCATCCTACAGAGGCTCTGTATTCTGAGTGGCTCTGGTCCCAGCCAACTTACAAATTCTCTTGCTGCAACACTAAACTATGGTGAATGATTACACAGATGAGCCTCAGGCTTGTGTGCTCCCTGTCTTCTTCTGCCCCGGGGAGGTTCAGTTTTTGTTACAGACTCATCCCGCTTGCTATGACACCCGGGCACAGGTAAACTGTGGTTAGCCTTAACTGTGGTTCACTAAAAGAAGCCAGTTTCAAGCAGCAAGCAGCTGGCTTTCTTTAGTAAACAAGAGGTTGGACTCAAAGCTAAATGGCGGTCATCTAAGACGGAAGAGGAGTCTTCTAACCTCTTCCTCACAGCTGCGCTGGCCAGCCACTCACATTCAGCTTTAGCTCCCCAGTTGTGAAACGGAAATGGTTTGTGGTCTGCCTCGCTAGTTTGCTGTGAGGACAAAGAAACCCAAGCCTCTTGCCACTTTCAAGGTTGCTGGTGAGTGGCATGGAGCTGTACTGAATAGAAAAGTATTATGGATTGAATAGGCCAATTGTCATCCTTTTCTCCAAACTACTATTCATTCATTCATTCATTCATTCATTCATTCATTCATTTCATTCTTATCCCATGCTTCTTAAATGATGGACCTTGAGGAGGTGTGGCTGAGGTGCAGGTCCAGTTAGTGTTCAGATTTTGCCAGACACCAGGCACATTTTGCACCTGGCTATCAACCAAGTGAAGATGCCTGGGCGTCAGAATGGCACCTGACATCTCCGCCAACTCGAGGCGCACGCATGGGGATCCTTGGATCTCCCCTGTTTTCAACGCATCCTATAGAACTCTATCTGTTACACTTTATGTGCATAACCCGAATGAATTCCAGGAAGCAAAAAGTCATATTGAAAAATACAACTTTCAAACCATCTGGCCCCAAACTGGCAACCAACCAAGTATTCCCTTTTGGCGACTGTAACCCTGGTTTAAGCAGCCATTTGGTGCCTAGCTGATCTATCTGAGTTTCTAACAAGTGGGTCTAGCCCCTGACTTACTGCTTAGTTCTAGAAGGTCATGACGCCAGGTCTCTTCAAACAGACGATGCCCCTGAATCAGTTTTTTGGTGTGTTTTTTTTTTAATGCCTCTGTTTTGGATTTTCTGGTCTTACATAATCTGGAGCTGTTTGCTCTCCAGGTAGCTTTTTTTCCAAATAGGGCACACTGTGTTCAGGAACTGCACAGACTGGACTGGTGAGCACCATTGATTCTGACCTTTGACTTAGCATTTCCCATAAGCCGGCTTAACGTGCTGTTTCCTTGCTTAGCGTTCAACATTTGAATGCTCCTCCTTTTTCACGTGATCTTGGCATTCGGGATAGCAGAGGCCCTTAGGGCCCAAAGTGACAGGCCGAATGCCTCTTTGTACAAACAGGCAGTGGTGGTGCTTTATCGTCTATGGCGTTGCACTTGAACACCAGCGCATTCTGTCTCGGTGTTTTTCTGGCATGCTGGCACCTTAGGCTGTGTTTCCTTTACGGGCTTTGTGATTTATGGTGGCATCAGTTGTTTAATCACAGTTGGCTTTCCCATCCCTTCTCCTGTTACTCTGTTAGCTACTTACATGGAAAGGTAACTATCTGATCTAATTATGGCATCTCAAACCTAATTGCAGAGTCAAATATGATTCTGTAATCTACTACCCAACACCTCGGCTTTGGGAAGACAGAAATGACACATGCGTCTTCTTTTCACATGCCTCGAGAATTCTGGGTGTGCTACTTAGAGTTGGAGAATGGCATTTCCAATTTCTAAGCAGCACCCATGTGACATTCTTAGGATTCAGGCCCTTGAGATTTTTGAACCCTCCTTCAGCATTTTGGATGCCTTAGGAAAGGGTGGCGGTAGATAGATGGAACTAAAGAAGACTTAGAATTTTGATTGAGATAGTCTTTCTTGGCACTTAATTTTCCCTTCGATGTCTTTATATGAGTCAGTCCTTCTGATAGTAATTGATAAAAAGGTGATAATATATTGAGTAGGGGAAGATGCAGGCAGGGCAACTAGAATGAAGGAAGGTGATCTCTCCTATGAGGAAAGATGCAAGCAGTTGAAAGTGGCGGGAGTCTACTATGGAGAGAGATGCGAGATGTTTCATAAAACATGATCAGTGAGGGGAGAGAACAAGTTGAAAGGGACTTGAAGATCTAGTAGCACAGCTTCATGTGCAACCCAGATCACAGAATATTTCAAACAAAGATGAGGTCTGCTGCCTCTTTCAAGCTCTGATTGTGTGGTGTAGTGGTTAAGAGCGGTAGACTCATAATCTGGTGAATCGGGTTCGCATCCCCGCTCCTCCACATGCAGCTGCTGGGTGACCTTGGGCTAGTCACACTTCTTTGAAGTCTCTCAGCCCACTCACCTCACAGAGTGTTTGTTGTGGGGGAAGGGAAAGGAGAATGTTAGCCGCTTTGAGACTCCTTAGGGTAGTAATAAAGCGGGATATCAAATCCAAACTCTTCTTCTCTAGTTTGCTCCAGAAAACTCTGAAAGTCCCAGGTTCAATGCCCGGCATCTGAAACCCTGGAGAGCTCCTTAAAGGTGAAGGGACCCTGATCGTTAGGTCGAGTCGTGGACGACTCTGGGGTTGCGGCTCTCATCTTGTGTTACTGGCCGAGGGAGCCGGTGTACAGCTTCCGGGTCATGTGGCCAGCATGACTAAGCTGCTTCTGGCGAACCAGAGCAGTGCATGGAAACACTGTTTACCTTCCCGCTAGAGTGGTACCTTTATCTACTTGCACTTTGACGTGCTTTCGAACTGCTAGGTTGGCAGGAGCTGGGACTGAGCAATGGGAGCTCACCCCGTCGTGGGGATTCGAACCGCGACCTTCTGATCGGCAAGCCCTAGGCTCTGTGGTTTAGACCACAGCACCACCCGCATCCTTAGACAGAGCTCCTTAGACAGTACTAAACTAGAAGGACCCAATCTCTCTCTCTCTCATTGGATTTTCTCTTCTGTTCCCCCTTTGACCTCAACAGACCTTCTGTCTCAAAAAACTTAACAGTTCCTTCATTTTGAGGAAGGAACACCATCAGCTACCCATCAAGCAAATGCTCGCTTCCTTTTCCCCTCCCGATTTAGCTCTGTGGCTGCTCCCTTTTTATTACCTCATTGTGTCCTAAGGTCTTTATTCCTTCTGCCCACAGCTCTGGCACAGCCCAAGCTGAGGAAAGATGGGGATTAGAGGTGGTGAAACAGCCTCTTTGAAGCTCTCTAGATAGACACTATTATTCAGGCAGGTGGATTAAGTTTTCATTGATAGCTCAGGTGCATGTGCCATGGCCAGGTGAGAGAGACAGGAGCTAGTGGACACACCTTACAAAAAAAATCAGTGCAAGACAATTTTTTATTGTTTAAGCAAGAGTCATTGTAATATTGTTTACCATTGATGGTAATTAAACATGTATTATCCACATTTAAAATACCTCAAGGACCAATTGATTTCTTATGCTCCACCATAATCACTGAGATCTTCTGATGAGATGCTTTTGTTGGTGTCCCACACCATTGAGGTTCATTTAGCATTTACCCGGGATTGAGTCATGGAATCATAGAGTTGAAAGGGACCCAAAGGTCATCTAGTTCAACCTCCTGCAATGCAGGGGTCAACTAACTCATGTTCACAATGCACCCACACCTAACTTGGTTTGGGCGGTCTGCTCCAAGTATGAGACTTAAGATATATTTGTGGTTGCTGGATCCTTTTGGTAGCAACTCGTTAGGTATAGTAGAGGCGTCTTGACTTGAAATCTCAGGGCTGAGACTGCCTTGTACAAGGAGTCAGATTGTGGGAGGTAGTGAAAATTTGCAAATCACAAGCCTCTTAATATACAGCATGGGGAGAAGATCATAGAATCATAGAGTTGGAAGAGACCACAAGGGCCATCCAGTCTACAAGGGCCATCCAGTCCAGATGATGTTTGGGTCCATGAAAATCCCTGCTGATGGTGTCTATCGTTGTTTCAGAACTTAGTCTGGGCTCCTAGTTCTTTAACGTTTGAAGATCCAGGTTGTATTATGACATTCGCCTTTCGGTTTTGAACCCTATGCCTCTGTGCAGTTGAAAGAGTTAAGTAGGGCTGTACACATTGGAAGTGTTATGATGCAAGAGCTGACCTCATCCGAGGTGAGGCCTTGTTCAGGACTCGGGCCAAATGTTAGACAAGGTGACATCACTATGCAAATGTTGTAGAGAATTGTCACCTTCCCCAAGGTGGGGGGCAGTGGAGTTCCCTTCCCCTTAAGTCAACTCCATAGCCAGAAATTGTCTGTCTTAGCCCTTGTTATGTGCAACTAAGCTTACCATGGTAAGTGACTATTTAGTAAGTCTCCGTTCGCCCAAAGAACAAGTTTATATATTTGGCAGAAACAAGTGAATCAAGTTTCTTGGACTGTGCCATTTTGAATTCTAGGTGCGTGTTTGGAATGTCTCCTTGCACATATGGCACTAAGGTTGTAGGATATGATTCTATGATTCTATGATATAAATAAATAAATAAAGGAATATACCCAAGTTGACATAAACCTCATTATCAGTAGCTGCTGATGTTCTGACAGCCTTTTTTCCTTTCTGTTTTCTCCCCAGTTGCAGACCTGAATGCTTCTGAGCTCGTCACAGTGGTTGGACTATTGGGACTCTAAGAGACCTTAACTGAGAAGCTACCATTCCCTTCTTGGGCTCCCCAACTCTTCTCACCTTCCCCGCTGTGTAAAAATCCCATGGACCGAGGGCTCGCCATGGAGCCAAGGGAGAATTCGGGCACTTCCCGGCAAAGGGGAGGAGAGTCAGATTTCCTGGGCTCCGTCACTGCTTCTGCCAAGGCCCCCGGTGGCACCCCTGGTGGCGCTGGGACGGAGGCCATGCTGCCTCAGCCTGGCTCTGCCAAAGGGATCCCTGTGAGCAGTGACCGGATGGAGCCGGAGGAGGAAGACGAGCTCTGTTCTGGGAGAGACGTGGATTCCGCTTCCAACACAGACAGCGAGAAATGGGTGGCCGGAGACGGCTTGGAGGAGCAGGAGTTTTCCATCAAGGAGGCGAACTTTACAGAGGGGAGTCTTAAGCTGAAAATCCAGACGACAAAGAGAGCCAAGAAGCCCCCCAAGAACTTGGAGAACTATATATGCCCTCCCGAGATCAAAATCACCATTAAGCAGTCGGGGGAGCAAAAGGTTTCGAGAGCTGGGAAAAATAGCAAATTAGCTAAAGAGGAGGACCGCTCACACTCCAAGAAGAAGGTAAGAGAACCCATTCCTTCTTCTCTCTCCATGATCCTCATTTTAATTTTATTTTTGCATCTGCCGGTGTCCTGAATGCAACATTTTGCTCTTCGCTGTCTTGCTATCTTTAGGGGATCTCTCCTTTGTCACACGAAGTCAGCCTTGTTTGGTTCAGGAGCGCACAAGGCAATCTGTGCACCGAAAGGGTGTTTTCTCCCAATCTAAATATGTGACAACAGGTGGACGGGATAAACAGATGGAGGTAGAGAAAGGGGGATGGGTGGGCGTAACAAGACAACGGGGAGAATGCTATTAGCATAAGCGGCTCCCTGGCCCCCTGCACACCAGCTGCCTTGCCATTGTAGGGGGTTCAGCTGAAGGGTGTTTTAAAGAGCCATTTGAAGGGCAATATAATGGCCCTGTTAGTGTTATGCACACAAAGGACGAGCCTTTAAGACCGGAAGAGCTCGTGTGGTTTAAAGGCTCCAGCATGCAACTGCAGTCTCTGTTGGTGTGCGTGTCTCACTTAATGGCCTTCTTTGCACCAGAGCAAGTTCTAACAGGCTGTGTTGACAAGGAAGGGATAGATATAGGGAGAAGGTTTTCCAGAAGAGGAGGATCGTGTGGTTGTTCCATTAGCAAGGTCTGCATTAGGTGGATTGTGTGATGTTTGCTTTATTTATTTTTTCTTTTAGAGGAAAAAGTCCAGTCGCCCATGGATGGGGTGTTCTCTGCAAGGCAAAAACTTCCAAGTAGATTTTCCAGGGAAAGGCCCACATATCATTTCAACTGTTAGGGATTTAAAGACAGAGGTGGAATGCTTTGAAATGAGGGACAGCAGAAGTGGTTCTTTCTTTCTTTCTTTCTTTCTTTCTTTCTTTCTTTCTTTCTTTCTTTCTTTCTTCTTTTGGAAAATGTTCATTTTTGGCAAGCCAGGAGTGGTGGGATTTCTGTTTGGAGTACTTCCTGAGAGCACTCAGCAGCAAGGACTCATTCCATGGTGCGTTATGGACGTGGGGGATGTTTTATTCTGTAGAAGAGGAATCTTTGGGAAGGAAAGTACATTTATTAGCAATCTTGAAGACCCTTGGAATGACAGCCTACTTTCAGAAGGTGTTTTGCAATTAACATGTCTGTCTGCGTGCTGAAATTTGAGGAGCGGGGGGATAATATGCATCCCTTCAGTGGCTCTAATCTAGTTGTACAGAAGGGCCCGGGGTGAAATATGTGGAAGAGGATTGCCACAAAAGTGAGCAACGCCACTTAAGTTGCGACGTCAGGGTGAAGTTTCTGCAGCGCACCTTATTATGGGAGGCCACTGGATTAGCTTCTGGAGCACCGAAACAGAGCATGGAAGGTCCACTTGTCAAACCAGCCATGGTCTGGTTTGGTGTGCTTCGACAAGGGTGAGGTCTAGGATATACAACGAAATCATTCTAGGGTTATTGCCTCTCCGTTCCCAAATCTGTTGGTGCTCCTGAACCTTCAACTGCTGCCAAGGAGTTGAGAAATTCAACAAGTGTCACTTTCCTTATTGTGACACCTTCCATGTTGAGATGGAGCTTCATCCGTGGGATCGTTGCTTGCAGCACAGCTGACAGAGGCAGAGCAACCATGCTTGTTTTTGGTGGGGGGATATGGAAACTTGTGAAGCACCCCTAATTGTGGGGGACATCTCCCGATTTGATTCTCACCCCTCATATTCAACTGCTGGATTTCTGCTTATTGCATAACTGCTGAAGGTACAGGAATCTTGCCTGTGGGGAAACCAAATGTCAGTTAATCAAGATCTGGATAAAGCAGGAGAGTCTGGAAATGCAAACAGCAGGTTATTGCAGACAGGCATTGCATGCCTACTCGGAAGTAAGTCCTGCTGAGTTGAGTGGAGCTTACGCTTAGGTAGGCACGTATAGGATTGGGACTTGGGGGTTTGCTTGAGCCAGGGAGTTCTTGTAAGGTTCCTAGCGAATCAGGAAGCCAGGCTGGGAACCAATCAGGATATGAGGGTGCTCAGAGGATGACAAGTTTCCAGGGACTCACCACTGGACCCAAAGCAGTCAGGCTCCAGCTTCTCGGGGGACATCCTCTTGGTTGCCAGCCACTTTTGCGCTGTTGTGTTTCAAGACGCAAAGCAAACACATTAAGGAACCGCTCTCCTCTGTTGCTCTAATTGCCTCAGGGGTGTTTTGCGATCATTGCAACCTGGGAAGAGAAGGCAATTGGAGAAGGCAATCTCCGCTTCTCCCAAGGTGTGGCTCCTCATTAGAAAAATATTTTGAGAATTGCTGGTGTTGTGGTTCTGAGGTGAGTTTATTTTTAGACAGTAATTCAGGGATGACTGTTCTTTCCTTTGACTGCCTTCTCCCCGGAGAGCGAAGCCGCTCTGCATGTTATGGTGATTGCTGCAGGGAACGTCAGTGCGCATGCATGTTTCTCATGCACATACATGCGCCTGGAAATACAGGCCCAGACAGGTCCACATGGCTGTATAAAGATGGATACGGCATAATGTGTCTGCTTTGGGAAACTGTGGCGAGGGCCCCATGTAGTGACTGTAACATGTGAGTCCGCCCAGATCGTCGTATCTGGGGCCATTTTGCACAATCTGCTTTCTGCTTTCACAGGTAGAATCTTGTCACTTTTGATTTCTCTCCGTTTCTCATTGGTCCAACCTTATGCTCAGTTCTCCGCATTTCTACTCCCATTTGGGATATTATTATTTTTCAAGTCCTCATGAAAATTTCTCGCTGTGTTTGTGCAGATTTTTCCTGACGTATGCAATTATTATGTGCAATTTTGTCCGATACACACATTTTTGCAAAACAGTTTCCCCCCAATGCAATGCATATTTCTATTTATTTATTTATTTTGAAACATTTAGATGAAAACTTTCCCAAGCATATACATTTTCTGTACACACTCCTTGGCTGGAGAGCTGCATCGCAAGATCTGGAGAGATGTGACGATCAAAGGCTGTCTGTATTTCGGTTTGTTTTATTGTTTTGAAAACTGAAAATTATGTAAACTCACCTTGAAATGCTAACTGAATCACTTGTCATTGGCCATGGTAATTTTTCATCTTTGTATGCAAACTCTTACCATCAGAACTGTAATTTATGGCTGTCCCATGGCTCCCACATGCACAGAGGACTCTGCCTAGGAAAGCAGAAGGTGCCCTGCTGTAGCTCAGAACCATATCTTTCCTGCATGCAAAGGGGGAATGGCAGGAAGCTCCCAATAGCTCTTTCAGCACTTACTGGACACCAGAAGTACTGCTGATCTAGAGTGAACAGCAGGGATGCAGTGTTCGAAACTCCCATTGTTCTAGCCGCATTTTGCAACAGGGAATTTCCTTAGTGTGAGCAGTTTCTGAGCTCCGGGCGCAGTGCTGCGCCTAAGATTTCAGATTAAAACTGCAGAGTGGAAAGAAAGGAGTACTACCTTTTTCTGCCTCCCCGCTTCCAGCCACTCTCTGAAGACTGGAGAAGAGACCCCTCTTAAGAATATTAGGGGGGTGGGCAGGGGAAGGACTTGTTGTTGTTGTTGTTGTTGTTGTTCAGTCGTGTCCGACTCTTTGTGACCCCATGGACCAGAGCACGTCAGGCACCCCTATCCTCCACTGCCTCCCGCAGTTTGGTCACTCATGTTGTAGCTTTGAGAACACTGTCCAACCATCTCATCCTCTGTCGTCCCCTTCTCCTTGTGCCCTCCATCTTTCCCAACATCAGGGTCTTTTCCAGGGAGTCTTCTCTTCTCATGAGGTGGCCAAAGTACTGGAGCCTCAACTTCAGGATCTGCCTTCCAGTGAGCACTCAGGGCTGATTTCTTTAAGGATGGATAAGTTTGATCTTTTTGCAGTCCATGGGACTCTCAAGAGTCTCCTCCAGCACCATAATTCAAAAGCATCAATTCTTCGGATCAGCCTTCTTTATGGTCCAGCTCTCACTTCCATACATTACTACTGGGAAAACCATAGCTTTAACTATACGGACCTTTGTCGGCAAGGTGATGTCTCTGGGAAGGTGATGTCTAGGGGAAGGACTAGACCATGTTAAATATGAACATAATATTTTAGCTGCAGTTCGTTCATCTTCAGCCCCGTGTTCTCGTTATAAAAAAGCACACCTAGACACTCTGTTGTTGCACCCATAACCTAGGTTTAAGGTGTCATTTAGCACGTAGCTTTCATATCTCAGTTTCTAACATTGCAGGGATGTGACATTCAGGAGTAAATCAGTGGTAAATGGGCCAGTGTGAATGTTCTCCTGGGTTCCATTATCCAGATCTTCTCTCCCTTGCTTTTAGGATGTTTTAGACTGATTATTTATTTGATCCTGCTTTCTAAAGGATAAAATAGATATTTTAATAAATTCTGGTGCTCTAATGTCAGGGTGCAACTGCACTGCAGCGCCAGTGTTTTGGTGCTCGTGCATGAAACTGGAAATGCAGAAAGCAGGGTGTGGCTGGACTCTTTAAAAACCTGGTTCCTTTCTTAACATTACACACCCACCCAACCTAAGTGACCGCTATCCAGGATGATGCAAGCCCTGTGCAATGTAAAGTCCACCATTTCTCTCTATCATCGATATTGCCACAGGAATATTGTCTCTTATTTAGAATGACTTTGCAAAAGTCGTCCCCCAAATCAAAGGGGCTTTAATCTCCCTTCTCTAAACCTGATACAATATGTTAATTTCAACCGTTTCAAGGTTGTCTGGACTTTAACCAACCAAGCATGAATGGAAGGGACCAGATTAGTCTTCCAATTTTGAGCTTCCCGGATTCTGGCTGTTATCTATAAATGGAAAATTAATGCAATCTTTGATTCAGTACCCAACTCTTCCAAGACAACCTAGAAGTAGTAAAACGGGGCCTGTAAGTACCTCTTTCCACCCTGTTTTTGAAGGGTATGTGTGCACCAGGGTCACAGTGCCCTTCGCTTTGGGCGTGCGTGAGCCTGCCTACTTGACCAGGGTTGTCCAAGGTGTGGTCCGTGGACAAGCAGTGTTTTGCAAGCTTCCTTCAGGAGGACCACAACTTGAAAGAATGTGAAAGACAGAGAGTGTAGAGAGTGTAGAGGAAGCAGAGTGTAGAGGAAGCAGTGTGTGGGAGAGACAGACAGTCAACACAGGAGAACAAAGGTGAGCAGGAAAGACCTGAATTGACCAGGGAAGGAGGCATTTGAAACACAAAGGAATCATACAGTGTCTAGCACAGTGCATTACAATAGGGACGTGGGTAGCACTGTGGTCTAAACCACTGATCCTCTTGGGCTTGCCGATCAGAACTTCGGTGGTTCGAATCCCTGCAATGGGGTGAGTGGCCGTTGCTCTGTCCCAGCTCCTGCCAGCCTAGCAGTTTGAAAGCACTGCTTTCATTTCCATTTCCGCTGTGTGTATTTCTCCTTGCCTACTGGAACAAGTGAATTGTTGTAAGAGCAAGCTACAGTAAATGCAGTTGGGATCATAGAATCGTAGCGTCGGAAGGGACGTCTAGCCCAACCCCCTGGTGAATAGATAATCTGTTGTGGTGACCGTAATCTAGCTTTAAGGTGCCATTTGCTTATAGGTTAGCACCTAGCTTATATCTCTTGAGTTTCTAACACTGAGCAGCCATGATGCATAAGATGAGCAAGCACTAAGCTCGGGTACTGTAGTTCTCTTTGGTACCTGCAATCAGATGTGATGTGGGTGGTTAGTTAGCCTGCAGGCCAACGGGAAGCCTCTTGATGACTGTTGTGGTTTTGCAGAGCCTTCTTCCGACTCTTATCACAGCCCACTGGCCTGCTTTACTCGCCCTCCAGCTGTGTCTGACGTATTTAGCAGGTTCAGAAAGGAAATTGCAAGGGTGAGCAACTGCAGTGGGAGGGTGGCAGTGCTCAAGAAACCACTAGAAGGAAGCTGTCAGTGGGTGGTTGTAGCGAGAACTAATAGCTATTACAGTCAGCCAAAGGTTGTTGTGTTTAGGGCACCAGCATGAAGTAGGTGTTTGATTTGGTATACACCTGTGATCACTATTGTCAGGGATTTGCCTTCTCCTTGCGAGGAGAGCCCGGGGGGAGGTCCTACTTGTGAGGAGAGCCAGGGCAGGAGTACTCCTCACGAGGAGAGAGGGGAAAGAGATCCTGGGAACTCCGTCGAGAGAAGGTCTTGCTTAGGTACAGGAATCCCCAGCCACTGGTGTCATCTGACAGCCCATCGCCAGAGCTCTCTCCCATGGAAGAGGAGGAGGAGCAGACGGTCAGGGATGCAAGGGAGAG
>OFHU01003462.1:0-40401 GCA_900245905.1 Lacerta viridis | reverse complement strand
ATACATATTAGAAGACGAGACAAAGCAATGGATACACCTAGAAAGGGACACAATTGAGAATATCTGCACCACAGCATACCCATTCCTCCCAAACAAACTAAGAAAAATCCCCACAACACTTAACAGATACACACAAACCATGTTCAAAGCATGGAAAGCAGAAACAGGCAAACTATCCCCAACCCCATCCCCACTAATTCCCCTGACCTACCACCCACTATTCCACAAAGCAGCACAAAACCTCCAAACCAAAACCTGGCAATCCAAAGGACTATATCGCCTAATAGACTTTTATAAAAATAACAAACCTCTGTCAACACAAGAAATACAGGACAAATTAGAAGACACCCAAATGCCCTGGTTAACACAACACCAACTACATGCCATATTAAACAATCCAACAGTAAAATCAGCAGCAACCAGACCCCTGACAACCTTCGAAAATCTCATCCTAATGACAAAGGGAAGCGATAGAGGGCTGGTATCCGCAATTTATAAAATACTACTCAAAAATTCCACGAACTCCCTAGACACAATCAAAAAACAATGGGAGGATGACATAGGATACGAAATCAACCCCACCCAATGGACCAGAATGTGGTCTAAACCCCCCTTTAAATCCATATCAACAAAAGAAGAGAACTCACCCTAAAACTAACCTACAGGTGGTATCTAACGCCTAGAAAATTAGCGCTAATACGCCCAGGAACCTCACCAAAATGCTGGAGAGGGTGCACCTCCACAGGCACATACTTCCACATGTGGTGGGAGTGCCCCAAAATCCAAACATTCTGGACAACAACCACACGAGAAATATGTAAAATAACCAAGCAAGTGTTAGAAATCACCCCAGAATTGGTCTTACTAAACATCTTCCAAGACAATAATGCCCACTTACAACACAAAGAACTCATAATCCATCTACTCTCAGCATCCAGAAACATCATAACCAGACACTGGAAAGACCTGTCAGGAGTAAACATGGACCAATGGTACCAAGCAGTATGGGAAACAGCCCTACTAGAAAAACTAACCAGTAAACTGAAACTGACACGGGGACAAACAGAAGAAGACACCTTCACCCCGGTATGGTTCCCCTTCATCACATACACAGCCCAACAAGACAATGACAAAAATCTACCGACAGCATACAAATCAATATGGCTAACCTGACCCAAAATACCCACCAACCCCACTCACACAGGAAACCAAAGATCACCACAGCCAACCACAAACGAACAACCACATCCCAAGCCAACTCCGACCTCTCTCACCGCCAAACGAGCACAAGCAAACAACAGAGAACCTACATAAACAATGCTGACACCAAACCCTACTCATATCAAGTAAAAAAGAAACACAGTCACCCCCCCACCTACCTCCCCGTCCCACCCACTTCTTCCCCCCTTCCCCTTTCTTTTCTAATGTCTCACCAACACTGACTTATAAAAATGTTATATGGAAAAACTTGAGAGAGACATTGTACTACCTTTGAAAATCTTTAATAAAAATAAAAAAAAAAAAATTAACAATGACAAAAATCCAAGTGAAGGTTTTGGGACGGTCGTGCTTCACAGCTTGGATGCATCAATTCGTAACTTTCTTTTTGTTCCAGGTTCTGCAGACAATCTACTGAGCGTCTCGCAGCTGACTGAACAGGACATTGCTGTTTCTTTCAGGAAGAGGAAATGCACCATCACCAAGAACAATGATTGTGTTTTGCATGCTGATTATATGTTGATGACTTGTTCTTGTTGACTTATGATGATACTGTTGATGTAGTGTGAATACTAACAAGGTTTTACATGCAGGTTGTTTACATGACCACCACCGCAGATTTGGTCACCTGAACTTTGAGGCAGTTTCCAAGATGCCTGACATGGTTGAAGGGATGACCATTAAACCCTGCAAGTATCACATGAAGTGTAAGTCATGTGCAGCAAACAAGGTCAAAATGGCTGCAAAGGGTAAGGTATATGGGAGACAAGCTACAGAACCCTACCAGATTGTGCACGCAGATCTTGTTGGTCCACCTGCACCCTCTTTGCGGGGAGCTAAGTACTTCAAGGTATTGATTGATGCTTTTTCCAGGTACATTCATGTGTTCATGCTTAAGCAGAAATCAGAAGTGTTTCCTAGGTTCAAGGAATTCTGTGCTTGGTTGCAAAATGTTCATGGGAAGCAATTGAAATGTTTGTTCACAGAAAAAGGTGTTTGGTAAGAAGCCATACGTCAAACGCATGAGGATTTTTTGTTCTGACGTGGGTCCACACGCCTCAAAGCTCCAAGTTAGGCAAACATGGTTTGCATGGTATCTTTCTAGGTTATCAGAAAGGAGCTTACAGAGTACTAATGTCTGACTCTGGAATAATAAGACTGACCAGAAGTGTTGAGTACAGTGGTACCTCTGGATACAAACGGGATCCGTTCCGGAGCCCCGTTCACATCTTGAGAAGAACGCGGGGAGAACTGTGCATGCATCGGCGTGGGTAGACGCACACCTGTCTCACTCTTGGAACTTTCCTAATTAAAAGCCTGAAAAACAGACTTCCGGCGGCGACGCCATTGAAGGTGGTCGTGGGCTGCTTCGGTTGCGAAGCGCCCAGTACATCCCGGGGGTTAGGAGCCCTGCCCCCGCATATCGGGGCTCCGGTTGGGGTGCGGGAAGAGCGTCCCGCACCCTGGGCTCCCCGGCTGTGCCCATTGTGGCTCCGAACCCTTCCCCCGCTCCCCCTGTAAAGGGGGAGTGGGGGTGAAGGGACGACGGAGCCGGGCTATAGGGGACATGCCCCAACCGGGATGTAAATGCGGCGACAAAGCCTTTGATGAGCGTCTAAGTTCTACCTGTCTTTAATGAGCTGATAAGAACCCAGTGACTGTGAGTATTTGAATGACTCTTTGTATTCTTGGAACGATCTGGGGGAAAGAAGAAAGGCAGCCCGCCTCCCTCCCTTCGGAGACGAAAGAAATTAACTGTTTAAGTGACTGCTGCTACTATAATCGATAGAAAGTATTGGGAATTTTAAAACTGAGACTGCAGAGATCTCCCTTCGGGGGTTAACTGGGGATAAAATATCTCCTTTTGAAGTTTTGGTCTTTATACTTCGGCTTCGGAGAAATGGCGACGACCGGGACTGACGTGGGAAAAAATTGAAACAAAGGGAGGAAGAGACAGGAACTGAAACTTGATACTCACTCTCCCTCCGAAAATGCTGGACTTTGCGTTTGCATTGATACTGAACTCTGATTTAGAGGATGAGGAAAGGCTTACTGTCTTGAGGCTGGAACTGATTAATCGGAAACTACAAGCTTTGAGTGGAATTGTAAGTAAAAAGAATTTACTTTCCACAGAGGAGGCTTTTCAAAAGATTGATGAAATGGAATCAAACCTTTGCAAAGAGCTGGAAGGGGTGTTTGAAGGATTCGAAGTGTTTGGGCAACTCGGAAAGAGGAACCGGTTTCTGGGGGTGGCAGCCCTAGAACGGGGAAATTTACAATATCCAGACTCCGAGGTGGCAGCTCGGGGTCGAGGGACATGGAATTAAGATTTTTACAAGAACAAGAATGGCAAAAAGAAACGGAGGAGCCCAGAAGGAAAATGCTGAACACCCTGAAGCTCGATGCAAGGTTTGTTGTGAATCAGCCTGGATTTGTGGACGTCTGGAAGAAGATAATTGGAGATCCAGTTCTGGTGAAAGACAGAAAAAGACAATGGACAGAGGGGGAGTGGGTTGAAGCATTAAATGTATAATTCAAATGGTCTGTCATGGTATCCGAAATCGGAGTGTGAAGTCTGTTAATCATAAGTTTATTTTAAGTAAGAAAGGAGATATTGAACTTTAAGTTAAAAGCAGCATGATAAAGGATAGAAGAAATAAGTTTAGTTATAAGAATATTTGGTTATGATTTAGGTTATATTAGTAAGATTAAGATAATTGTGTTATTTTTAAGTAAAACTAAATTTTTATAGAGTGAAGTTGTTAAGGAAATAAGTATATTGATTTAAAACCGAAGGTGAAAAGGCGGGGGAAGTCAAGCGTCAAGATTCGAAAGTAGAATTTTTTTTTGTAAGGTATATAATTAAGAAGAAGAATCCTGACATTATGTGTATTTGTATTTGTTTTTTTGTATTTGTAGGTGTGGGGTCGGGTTTGTGTTATTTTATGAAAATGCTAATAAATTCTGTTAAAAAAAAAAAAAAAAAAAAATATTACTGCATAGCAGAGATAACTCACCGAAAACTGGGCTCAGGTCCAAGTCCTGCACTGGGGTGAGTTAGTGCTTAAAACCGTGATTTATCTGGGGAAGACTTGAGAAGGACTTAACAAGATGGCCAAGTCTTTGAAGAATCTGGGGGAGATGATTCAGCATTCGGAAGCAAACGTACGCGCTGATATGCAAGACTTAAAAGCAGAGATGAGACGAATGACTGCTACAGTAGAAAAAGTTATGAAAAGAGCAGAGCAGGCAAAAGAGGTAGCTGATGCAAATGCAAATAAAATAGAATCTTTGACAAAAAGAATTTCACAAATGAATTATATAGACAATGCAGAAGGAATTTAAAATTTTCTGGCATTTCTGAAGATATTGAGAATAAGGACCTGGAAAAGGTGATGTTTGAATGGCTCAAAGAACAAGTAATTGTAATTGAGCAGTATGAAATTCAGAGCGTGCATCGGTTGTTTACATCACGAGGAGGCCCTGGACTTCCCAGGGATGTAATTATGGCATTCACAAGAGAGAAGTTAAGAACCAGATTTATAAATCTCTCCGGCAGAAAGCAGACTTGCAGTTTAAACAGTGAAAGGTCATAGTGAGAAATACTTTTCTCAGGAAACGCTTTGTCAGGGTGCTGCCCTCACCTCAGGGCAAAGGGGTGCCAGGGCTTTCTCACTATCGTGAACCCCCTCCCCACCTGCTCAGCAATTCGTCTTCCTCCAGTGAGGGAGGCAGTGATCCCTCCTGTGGGGAGGGAGAGACAGGAAGGGGAAGTAGGAGTCAGGGCTCTGACAGGGAAGGAGAGCCCTCGCATCAAGCAGATGCATGACACCCCCACAGCAGGCCATTTTGGGCAACACAAGACCATGGAACTGGTCACTAGGGAGTTTTGGTGGCCAGGGGTCAGGGAGGACGTGAAAGAATACGTACAGGGGTGTGACATGTGTCAGAGAGCAAAGGGAGATAGAATGGCACCTGCAGGTTTGTTGGAACCATTACCCACGCCTAAGAGGCCTTGGGAGGTAGTGTCCATAGACTTTATGACAGATTTGCCCAAATCGCAAGGTAAGACAGCGGTGTTGATAGTAGTGGACTTGTTTACCAAAATGTGCCACTTTGTGGCCTGCCCACGGGCGGTCTCGGTAGAAGAAACTGCCAAACTGTTCCTGGAGCATGTGTTTAGATTGCACGGCCTGCCTTTGAGGGTGGCAGACAATTTACTTCCAGGTTTTGGCACAAGGTCATGAGTTTGTTGCAGGTGGAGGTAAGTCTGTCCACGGCCAGGCATTCCCAAACTAATGGACAAGCAGAGAGAGCAAATTCTGTCCTTCAGCAGTACCTGCGTTGCTACGTTAACCAGCGACAGAATGATTGGGTGGACAAATTGGCGTTGGCAGAGTTTGCTTATAACAATGCTGAGCATGTGACCACTGGAATGAGCCCTTTCAAGGCAAACTATGGTTGGCACCCCAGAACCTTTCCAGGGAGGGGGGAGGAGTTAGATGTACCTGCCGCCCAAGAGATGGCGGAAGGGATGGTCGGGTTACATCAGCAGCTCACGGAGACATTGGAAAGGGCCAAGGAGGCTTACAAGAGGGGGGCGGATAGGCACAGGAGGGCAGGGGAGGTCATTCTGGTGGGGGATAAGGTGTGGCTCTCGTCATAGGGGTTGCCCCTCAGGGGAAGGTGCAAGAAATTGGAGCACCGGAGGCTGGGGCCATTTGAGGTAGTGCAACAGGTTAATCCAGTGGCTTTTAAACTTCGGTTGCCAGAGACAATGTGCATACACTCAGTGTTCCACAGGTCTGTTATCCAAATACAGAGGAGGAAGTCGCTTTCATGGGGAGGAACGAGGGGGGCCGCCACCGCCCAATATGACTGAAGGGGAGTTCGAAAACGAGGTGACAGAGATCCTGGATTCCAGGTGGTGAGGGAACGAGCTGGAGTACTTGGTAGCATGGGAGGGGGAACCGGCATCAGAGAATGCGTGGGTGCCGGCCAAGAACATCTGGTCATGGAGTTTCACACACTGTTCCCACACAAGCCCAAACCATGGGGAGAAGGGTGGGAGGGGTTGTTTGACACCACGGATGAGGAGGAAGAAGAGTTTTGGGGTTTTAGGCCATCGGATAGGGAGGAAGCAGAGCCAGAGCAGGAGAGTGAATGGTCTTTTGTGGAGATGTCCCCAGTGCGCAGCAGGAGTCCGACGTCATGGGAAGAAGTTTTCGCACCCACCAGTGAGGACAAGGGGAAGTTTAGGGGGTTCCCACCTTCTCCGAGGGTGTCAAGGGGGGAAGGTGCACAGCAGGAGCCAGAGGAAAGGGAGGAAGATCTACCAGCCAAGGGCCGGGAGGAGGAGGGGGGCTTTGAGGGGGGGTGGATGTCAGGGAACCGCCCTCATCGCAGAGCAGCGTGGAGTCAGTACGCTCGGCGTATAGGGAACCCCATCCGGTCATCCTGAGCAATTCCTCGTCGTCCAGTGGGGGCAGCAGCGATCCCTCTAGTGGGGAAGAGGGACTGCGGGGAGGCAGGGAGTGTCGGGGCTTTAGCAGGGTAGCAGAGCCCTCACACCAAGCAGGATCAAGGGAAGGCGCACCTCTTCTGGCGCCCCATCTGCACAGAGGGGTTCAGTGCAGGGGAGATAGGAGGGGATTCCATTTCCCGCGGCTTTTATGTTGGTCCAAAAACCGGAAGGACTCATTCCCGGACTCTGAACTAGGATGAGTCAGACGTGATCTTTGATGCTCAGCACTGTATATATCTGCACAATAAATGCTTTATAGCAAAGAGCCACGGACTTTGGCTGGTTACTCATGAGCAACACCTGAGGACCTTACAGATATGTTACGGTTTGGAAGAGAGATAATATGATCAAAAATGACTTCAGAGAATTTCAATAAGATCATATAAGAGACTTGCAAACTATTTAAAGAAAAGGAGGGATAAACAGAGGGTGAAGGCCATTATGACCAGAAGGAAAATACTCACACAAAGCTCTAAAGAAATAAGGAAAGAATTTGCAGAATTCTATCAATTTTTATATAAAGAAGAAAACAAAAATATTAGTAAAGAAAGTTTAGGGATTAAAATCGAAGAAAGTGATAGATTAAGACTGAAGGAGGAAATTCTCTGGAAGAAATAGAGAATGTAGTCAAATTATTTAAGAGTAAGAAGTCCCTGGGATTAGATGGAATCACTGCAGACTTTTATAAAGAAACAATCGATATCCTGGGCTCAGAATTGAAAAAAGTATTCAACAATTCGCAGGTCTGAAAGAGCCACGAAAGGTAAACCTCCAAAGAGATATGCTGATGAGTTTGCTAAAACAGCCAAAGCAGATACAGCTGTTGTTAGTAGCTCTAAGAAGGTTTTTGAACCCTGAAGCGTCCAAGAGATCCATTCTTTGGAATCAAAGGATGCTGAGCCATTGTTAAATGCCACGAAGGCTGAACTTGATTCCTTAGAAAGGAACCAAACCTGGAACTAGTCCCAATACTTCCAGGAAAAAAAGCTGCTTGACAGTAAATGGGTCCTCAAAGCGAAGACAGACCAAAATGGCAAGGTAAAAGGTAAAGGGACACCTGACCATTAGGTCCAGTCGTGTCCGACTCTGGGGTTGTGGAGCTCATCTCGCGTTACTGGCCGAGGGAGCCGGCGTACAGCTTCCAGGTCATGTGGCAGCATGACAAAGCCGCTTCTGGCGAACCAGAGCAGCGCACGGAAACACCGTTTACCTTCCCGCCAGAGCAGTATTTATCTACTTGCACTTTGACGTGCTTTCAAACTGCTAGGTGGGCAGGAGCTGGGACTGAGCAATGGGAGCTCACCCCATCACGGGGATTCAAACCGCACCTTCTGATCAGCAAGCCCTAGGTTCTGTGGTTTAACCCACAGCGCCACCCGTGTCCCCCCCCAAAAAAATGGCAAGGTAGTAAGACAAAGCCAGACTGGTCACCAGAGGTTTTTCACAAGTACCACAAGAAGACTATCATGAGACCTACTCACCCACCGTGAAATATGAAAGCATTAGGATTATGCTCAAAATTGCTGCAGAGGAGAAACTGCAGGTTTCCCATCATGATGTAAACACAGCATTTTTGTATGGAACCTTGGGTGAATCACTTTACATGCTCCCACCTGATGGAGTACAGGTAAATTAGGGATTTGTTTGTTCTCTTAAGAAATCTGTAAGGGTTCTGTAGTGGCTTCTCACGAGTAAAGAGTCTCAAGTCTGGATCCGTCTATTTACAACGGTTTATTATAGAAATATGTACAATGCAGAACTCAAAAATCTGTGACCGTCTTAGTCACTCTCAGATCCCGGAAGTGGCGCTTTTCAGAGCACCCCCAACAGAAGAACCTCAGCACCCCAAGTCTCCTCCTCCCATCCCTGTGTTTCACCCCTCTAGGCAACTGGGGTGACAGAACTGTGGTTGCTTCCTCCGTTCCTGTTTCTCTATGTAGGTGTTCAGAGCGTGTAGCATCCCACAGCCCTTCCACCCAAGCTCCTATCCCATCCATCGCTCCCACAGGAAGTCTCTCCGCTGCTCCTGCGTTGTTGGGAACTTTCAGCCTCGGAGAGCCCTTCTACCACCCCCACTGGGCTCTCCTCCGACCTCTGATGGTTTCCTGATATCTATATATGGTCTCAAGCAGAGTGCCTGATGCTGGCACTCAAAACTCACAGAAACTTTTTCTCTAGGTTTTCAGCAAGGCAAAGCTGATCCATGCGTGTTTGTCAAAGAGGAGGGGCATAAGAAGCTGTATTGCTGTACACGGAAGCGTTGCTACATAAAGAGGGCCTTATAATGTGATAACAGATGATCCACCACCAGCTCCGTTTCCCCAGGAGTGGGAGGCAAATGATTCAAAGGCAAGGGGTATGTTAATGCTTATTGTGTCCCCTGAAGAGCTATGTCTTTTGCATGGCACAGGTTCGACCAGAGAGATGTGGGAGAGTCTGAGAGCTTCTCATTTAAGAATGGAAGCAGGAGCCTCTTTGTTCTTTTACACTAAGCTGCATATGGCACTTGCTACAAGAGGAGATGTGCGTGCCCACCTTATGGAGGTGCAGAATCTAAGGCATGAGTTGCAACAGCATGGAATTACATTTCCAGAGGCTGTGTATTCCTTCATGATCTTCCATTCCTTGGGTTCGAGTTGGGAAGCCATCGCAAGCCAGCTTGCTGTTTTGCCTATAGCTCAGGTCACAGTAGCATGTTACTGCTGTTGTTTTGAATGAAGCGGATCGGCGCAGTGCTAGCTGCATCAATAAGGGGGAGTCATCGCAGACGTCATCCCAAAATGCAGTGGAACCACTAGTTGGTGCCAGAGCTTTAAAGGCAGTGAAATGCTACTCTTGTGGGCGTCTCAGCCACGTGAAAAAGGATTGTAAACATCCTAAGGCAGCAGAGCAGTGCAGCAAAAGCTCAGCGAGTAGAAAAGGCAGAGGAAAAGGTCAAAAGTCCAAGACAACGCAGCACAAGGCTATTGTCTCACGCTACACCCCAGAGGTAAAGAAGAAGTCCAGATCTTTCTTCATCGTCGACTTGGGAGCAACTTGGCATGTCTGCAAAGATCGGCATCTGTTTGTGTCTTTTACTCCGCAGGAAGGCGCGATTCACCAAGCAGATGACCACACAATCTCCAGTAAAGGTTATGGGACGGTTGTGCTTCACAATTTAGATGCATCGATACGTAATGTTCTTTTTGTTCCAGAAGCTGCACAGAACCTACTGAGTGTTTCGCAGCTGACTGAACAGGACATTGATGTTTCCTTCAGCAAAAGGAAGTGCACCATCACCAAAGAAGATGACTACATTTTGCATGCTGATTATATTGATCGTTTATTTGTATTGCATTATGATGATTCTGTTGATGTTGTGCAGGATGAATCTTGTTGTGTTGCAAATACTAACAAGGTTTTACATGCAGGTTGTATTCATGACCATCACAGGAAACTTGATCACCTGAACTTCGAGGCAGTTTCCAAGATGCCTGCCTTAGTGGAAGGTATGACCATTAAACCCTGCAGGTACCACATGAAGTGTACGGCATGGGCAGCAAACAAGGTCAAAATAGCTGCAAAGGGTAAAGTATCTGGTAAACAAGCTACAGAACCATACCAGGTAGTACATGCTGATCTTGTTGGTCCACTTGCACCCTCTTTGGGCGGAGCCAAGTATTTCATGGTACTAATTGATGCTTTTTCTAGGTATATTCATGTGTACAGTCTCAAGCAGAAATCAGAAGCGTTTCCTAGGTTCAAGGAATTCTGTGCTTGGTTGAACAATGTGCAGGGCAAAAAGGTGAAATGTTTATTTACAGATCGCGGGGGAGAATTCACTTCTCAGCAGTTTGAAGCTTTTCTGACTGAGAAAGGAATTCAACACGACCTTTCAAGTCCACGGTCTCCTTGGATGAATGGACTTTGTGAAAGTCCTAAAAACCTTGCTGCATGATGCCAATTTGCCAGAGTTATTGGGCGCAAGCACTCAGCTGCTTCACTTATGCGTTTAATCGCAGATTGTCATCACCGATTAGTTGTACCCCCTATAAGAAGATGTTTGGTAATACAATCAGTTATATTAATCCAATCCAATCTTCCCTTTAAAAATTTTATTTGGCTTTTACCTCTGTCTGGAAAATCCGCTGCTTCGGTGACAACTTTGTGGCTTTTGGCTGTCGGGTGCGGCAACGCCATGAGCCGACTCAAGCCGTTTCCTTCTCCTCCCACTTGTTGCAAGGCGATGGGGAGTTCGCAGGATACAGCAAGTTCTCAGGCTCCGATGGACCCCTGGAATCTCTACTGGACCGTTAAGAGTTTTTCGGGGGGGGGGGCACTTAGCCCTAGCGGACTCCCCATAAAGCCCTGGCAGCCTGGACCGTGTCGTCTTCTTACAGAGCCGACATGGAGCGTGCCACCATGCCTCCACAGCAGACTGGAAGTCCCTGAGTTGGGCATGATTTTGATCTGTGGCCAGGGACTATTGGAAAAGAAGGAACTGGCAACAGCAACCAGAACAGAATTTTACTTTTGACTGTATGTGCAGCGCATATATAAATTCAATAAATAAATAATAATTTAAAAATAACCTTGTTATTACCAACACACTCATTTGACAATATATATATATATATTAAAATGTGAAATTTATTGTGGGTTGGCAAACCACGACCCGTCCACCATTCCAGTTGGATTTACAATCACCGACAGCTATAGAGTCCTGCGCACTTCCGTAGTGTCTCCTGCTCCTGCTTGTCGGATCCTTCAGCAGAGTACAACAGCGGAGATGCAGCAGCTTGTCTGCAGAGACATAAATCACTTCCACACAGTGCCTCTAGTCTAAGAAGCTTTCATTATTTACAGCAGCAAAAAACAACATTGTCCCGGAGAACATGAACTCATAACTTCTCCATCATCCATCAAAATCGAAAGTAAGTCAGAACAAAGAAAGATTGCCCTATGTAGGGCGATTGCTCCCCCCAGTGTAAGTACGTTATATCCTGTGAGCTGTGTTAACCCTGAAAGCTCAACTCCTCACATAAAACATCATGGAAGTACCTTCAGTTGAACCACTGGCACCTCTAAGACTATTTAATTGTCCGAGCTGAAGATCACCGTGATGTGCTCCTTACCAGATCTATGACGAGTCCCAACGACTGCTGAACAGATCACTGATTAGTATGTTCCATGATGGCAATTAATATTATACCTCAATACAGGCTTTAAGGAAGGAAACCAAGGCGCAAAATGAACACTCAAGCCCTTCAAGATCCTATTAAGTGGGGTTGCTTCCAAACAACTCTTAAGGACCACCTGTTTTCGGAGTACCCTGATAACATCGAGGAACACTGGACCAGGCTGAAAATATCCATTACTGCAGCCTGTGAACAAACTATTGGATACCGATCCGAGAAACACCAGAACTGGTTTGATGAGAACGATAGTGAGATTGAATGCACTATTGACAAGAAAAGGAAGGCCTTTCAGATCTGGCAGATAGAAACTGTGCCACTAAGGAAATAAACCTATGCCAATGCTAAGGCTGAGAATCAAAGAAGAACCAGAGAACTAAAAAACACCTTTATCTCTTCTTTTTATCTCAGGGTTGCCCTGGTACTATTGGGCTGAAGCATGGCGTTGTTGTAATTTCACCCAGAATAGGACATTGAATTCTGTGGTAGGGAACACACCCTATTTCCTGCTGTATGACAAAAAGCCCGAAGTGCACTATTTTCGCACTTTTGGATCGCAGGCTTGGGTCTTGATCCTGAAGAAGAAATGCAGGAAAGGTGGTCCCAGATCCCAGAAGATGATTTTCTGTGGGTATGAACCAGGTTCCAAGGCGTGGAGATTTGCTTATCCACAAGGCAACAGGTCACGTATAGTGGTAAGCAGAAGTGCTGAGTTTTGTGAGCAGGAGGAATGGAAAAGGATCCATGGAAACCCTGAAGTGCTTACAGACAGGTTTAGTGAGCTGGATGTAGAGGAACAACTAGTTGCACCAGGAGACGCTGTTGGTGGTGCACCTGCTGGTGGTCAGGGCCAAGCTCCCGGCCACAACCAGGGGGCAGCATCAGAGGGGGTGACTCCAAAGAGAAAGGTGAAGCCAGAGACCAGTAGTACACCCTCATCACCACAGGCCAGGCCTAGCAGGCAGCGCAAGCTAAGTAGGTCTCCAACGTCTCCCACGGCCAAGCCTAGCCCAGGGAGACAAATCAAGCGCAGTAAGTCGCTTTGTGGTTCTCCAGATGCCAGGGACTCACAGGCAGAGTCCAGCTTGTCTGGGTCGGAGGCAGAGTCTGGCGTGGTGCCACGACATTCCAAGAGCACCACAAAAGGCAAACCTCCTGACAGGTTCACAGCCTCAAACGTGTGGGCTGGTTTTGCTCAGTGTAAACCAGAGTTTTGCTGAGGTTCAACGGTTACCTCAGGCAGAGGCTAACAAATGGAAGCATGTTATGAAGAAGGAGTTAGATGCTATGAAGTCCCTAGGAGTCTTCACACCCACAACTCTGCCAGCTGACCAGCAGGCAATGAGCTGTCGCTGGGTTTACAGGCTGAAACCCACTACTAGCGGAGAGCCGCAGTACAAGGCTAGGTTAGTAGCCAGAGGTTTCGCACAGAGGCCAGAGGTGCATTACACACAGGTGTATTCACCTACTGCCAGGTGTGAAACTTTGCACATGTTGTTAGCTATTGCTGCACAGAGAGGTCTTGAGGTGAACCATTTTGATGTTGATGTTGCTTATCTGAACGCGTTGTTGCAGGAAGAGATTTACATGGGCCCTCCTCCAGGATTTGAGGACAATTGGCCAGGTCTAGTATGGAGGTTGCATAGATCCATTTATGGCTTGAAACAGTCAGCCAAAAACTGGAATTCGTGTCCTGATGCAGCTTTAGATAAGCTAGGGTTCAAGAGAAGTTGTGCTGATAGCTGCCTGTACCTGAAGGGGTCAGGTGTGCATCAGGAATTAGCCCTGATCTTCGTTGATGACATCATTATGGCAGCTAATCATAATAATAATTTATTATTTGTACCCCGCCCATCTGACTGGGTCTCCCCAGCCACTCTGGGCGGCTTCCATCAAATATTAAAATACATTTAAAATATCACAGATTAAAAACTTCCCTAAACAGGGCTGCCTTCAGGTATTTTCTGAATGTCAGGTAGTTGTTTATTCCCTTGACCTCTGATGGGGAGGGCGTTCCACAGGGCGGGCGCCACTACCGAGAAGGCCCTCTAAGACAGGTGAACAGGTGAAAAAGTTTGCCAAGGAGCTAGGTCAGCATTTTAAGCTTAAGGATCTAGGCTCTGTGAGTGTGTATTTAGGTGTTCAGGTTAGCAGAACCCAGGATGGAAGTTTTTGTCTGAGCCAGAAAGTTAAGACTGAGCAGTTGCTTGACAAGTTCAGGATGTCTGACTGTGCAGGTGCCAAAGACACCTATGGAAACTTGTGTTGTGAAGGATAGCCAGTCTGGGGAAAGCCCTGAGTTTGAGAACCCTGAGGTCTTTCAATCTGCTCTAGGGAGTCTGTTGTATCTCTCCCAGTGGAGCAGACCAGATATGGCTTTTGCTGTAAATCTGCTAAGCAGGGAGGCTGCAAAGCCCAGTGTGACTGCCTGGAATGGCATCAAGGGAGTGCTTAGGTATTTGCAGGACACCAAACAGTTTAGCCTCAGACTGTCAGCGCAAGGTGATACACAGCTTCAATGTTCAGCTGACGCTGACTGGGCTAATTTGGGAGACAGGAAGTCAGTTTCTGGAATGGTTGTGATGTTTGGAGGATCTGTAAATGGCTGCAGATCCAAGAAGCAAAGCCTCATAGCTCTTTCTTCCACAGAGGCAGAAATCGCAGCTCTTTCTGAGGCGGTCAGGGAGCTGGAATTCTACAAATGTCTGGTTCAGGAGATCTGTGGGGATTGTTCCTTGCCCATCTTGGTTTGGGAAGACAATCAACCCTGCCTGAAGCTGGCAGAATCGGGCCAATTTAAATCTCGAACCAAACATTTGGACATTCGTTTTGGAAACGTTTGTCAGAGCATTAGGACAGGTATGGTTAAACTGAGGTATTGTCCTAGCCAGCAAAATCTGGCTGATGGGTTCACCAAACCTTTAAGCATCCATAGGCACAGGGGTTTCTGTGATGGAATTGGTTTGGGTTGAGCTATTGTGCTTACATGCACCCAGTGTTGCGAACAAGAGGGGGTGTGGGGTTTCTGGTTAACACAGGGTTAACAGACCACCGGATATGCGTTCTGACACTGGGTGCTCCACCCACCTTTGGGTGTTACTTTGTCCGTATAGTTTCTGTTTTGCTGGCCGGAGAGAAAGCAGACATGGAAGGGTTTTCTCCTGGTGTGTGTTTTTCCTTGCTTCTGAAATAAGCGCTAGTTTTAGATGCATCTGTCTCCAGAAGTTTTACAGAGACTGTATCTACTCACTTCAGACATAAATCACGCTGCGCATTTACTCTGCTAATTAGCCGATCAGAGCAAGCATCGGGAAACGTGCCGGGCTGAAAATTTACGACTTTTGTCTGCAGTCTTGTTTAGGGGTGAAGAAGTTATGACCCCCTAAACTTTTAAAACTTTCTCAAGAAACTCCACAATAATGGAGTAGAAATTATATATCAAACAAATGGAAAGCTCTTCCATTTGAGTAGGCTGAAAGCAAAGTGTAAGGTTACCATAACCTCCATCATAGAGCTTCAATATGTTGATGACAATGTAGTGTGTGCACACTCTGAGGAACAACCCCTCTGCAGCGTCATAAATCCAACTTAATGGTGTAACCTTGGAAAGTGTTGAAATCCAGCATAGCCTGAGCTCTGCGAGTGCAGCTTTCTTCCAATTGAAGCACAGAGTGTTTGAGGACTGGGACATTCGCAGGGAAACCAAAATGCTTGTTTACAAAGCTATTATACTACCAACTTTACAGTACGCTTGTGAAACATGGACCACTTATAAACGCCATCGCCAACTCCTCAAAAGAATCCATCAATCTTGTCTTTGAAAATTTTTACGTATCTCTTGATAAGACAGGCAAACTAATGCCAGTGTGCTGGAAGAAGCAAAGTTCACCAGTGTCAAAACATTGATTCTTCAACATCAACTTTGTTGGACTGGTCGTGTTGTTCCAATGCCTGATTATCGTCTTTCAAAGCAACTACTCTATTCCAAACTTAAGAATGGAAAGCATAATGCCGGTGGACAACAAAAGAGGTTTCAAGACGCTCTCAAGACAAATCTTAAAAAATGTAGTATAAACACTGACACCTCGGAAACACTGGCCTGTGAGCACTCGAATTGGAGAATAGTCTCTACCAAAGGCGTCATGGACTTTGAAGAAGCACAAAAGCGAGAAACGAGCTAAGAGGAATGCATGTTTGGCAAATCCTTACTGTGATCAACTCCTGCCCGGAAACCTATGTCCTCACTGTAGAAGGATGTGCAGTTCCAGAATTGGCCTCCACAGTCACCTACGGACACACTGTTAAGACCATATTCATGGAAGACAATCTTACTTGGCTACGAGTGATCGCCAAAGAATAAGACCACCACCCACCTCCCATTAAATCTTCCCTAGGGCACAAATGCCTGGTTTGAAAGCTGAGAATATTTAGCTTCACACAGGGGATGATGAATTTGGTTCTGCCCCTTTGTGAGGTTAAGAACAGCCACTGAGCAGACTAAGATCATGCAGTGGTTTTGCTCTAATTGTTTCTCTGAACAAAACTGTGTCCCAGACTTAATGTTCTCTGACCACCAGTGCAAGGGCTGTTGCACAAGCATAAGGGTGAGAATAACGGTTGCTGTGGAACCAGATGTGCGACAGAAAGTATCAGGACTACAGCAATCGGTTGTACAACAAGCCACAAGAACTGCACTGGTTTCCTGGGCCTTCTCTTGTACAAGTGATTCCACTAGTGCATTTAGTATACCACTAAGCGACTTTTAACTTGGGCACTACATTGAAGTAACAGGGAGGAATTCAAAGTTAGGAAAGAAATGAAGCTTTATGTGATTAGGAATATGGACCTGAATTTCAAACTTTATTCAGTGCCTTGCTAAGAATAGAACAGGATAGCTAAATTTTTACCACCTTGAGGAGCAGACAGACTTTGCAAAACAGAAATACCATTATTTGAAGCACACCAAGGAACTCTGGGCCCACCTCCATTATTCCATCTGGCAGTTTCCCCCACCCCACTTTCCAGCTTTTACTCTGAAGGTGCTTTACCAGATTCCCAAGCTAGTCAGTAATGATAAATGAAAGAGGGAATTGTATCCCTTACCTCCCCCCCCCCCCGTATGCAGGCATACACACAACATATAGACATGAATGAGAATTTGAGTCAGATAATACATGTGAATGCACCAACACCATTATTTCAAAGTAGATGGATTTAGATTTGCAAACCAAGAATAGGGAGAAAAAAGCAGCAGCTACCTCCTGTGACTTCACACATCTGTGTAATAGCAGACTCATATGTAGGGACACTTCCTAGCTGTTCCTGTTCCACTGAAGACACTCCAGGCAAGCGCAGCACAAGGGCAAACAGCCTCTGATCCCAGCGAAATGGTTCTTTGGTTAACTCACTTCCAGGCAGGGGAGAATTCAAAGGAAGATGAAGCTAAAAAGACAGACATCCATCTAAGGGCTTTGCTAGAAGAATAAGCCCATTTGATTCTAACTGAAAAGGAACATGTAGCTAGTTCCATTTTCTGCTAAAATCTCTAGGAAGATCAATGACATCCAGCCCTCTGTGTGTTTTGAAACAGTGAAAAATGAAAAAACAGCCCAGATGGAGATTTATTTTCTTCATCTAATTTTGTCTATATTCCAGTTGTTCATAGGAAAGATTTCTAGTCAGCTATGAAGTTCACAGGTATCTTTGGACTGTGATTAAGCATGTTAGAGCACTTGCTTAGCATGAATAAGGTCCCAAGTTCAGTTCCCAGCATTTCCAGGTAAGGCTGGTAAAGGCCCTGTTTGAAACCCTGAAGAGCTGCAGCTAGTCAAGGCAGAGAATCCTGAACTAGATGGACCAACGAATTTGAATTTGTATGTAACACAGGTTTCCTTCCATCTCTCAGTCTAATCTCTCTCTTAGCAACACAGCAAGAGCAGGATAGAAATATAACCAATAATTCTGCACAAATTTGTTATGAAACACCTTTTTAACACCATAGGAATATCAGGACAGGAGTACTTTTTTAAACTCCCAAGAGGAGAACACATTCCATGCAGCCATATTACAGTTTAAAGCTTAACAGCATCTCTTACCTCCTCCTGCACACCTGTAGTATTTGTCAATTTGCTTCCATCTGTGATTGTAATTAAAATTGATGGTTCTAAAAAGAAAGGGTTCCTTCCCTACAAAGGACGAAATGTTAACATTTTAAACACTGAATCATTAGAGCGTCACAACACTCACCATGCACACATTATTTTTTAAAAAGCCGCAAGGTCTGCTCTAACCCTTGGTAGAAAATATCTCACTTCACCATGTAAGGAACTAAAAATGCATTTTTTTCAGGCTCTGATAGCTGTAGGAGCAGGTAACAATGAGTTACTCACAACACCGATAATTGAATATAAATTATTAATAGATAGTAAAAATAGAGACGGATTGTCGTTACCCGATTTAAATTTATATTATGATGCAGCTTGCTTCATGTGGTTGAGAGAACGGCTAACACTAAACAATGGAGATTTACTGGACCTGGAAGGGTTCGATAATCGTTTCAGCTAGCACGCCTACTTAGGGTACGAAAAAGTGAAGGTGCATAAGGGCTTTCTTAACCATATTATAAGAAAATCATTGTATAAAGTATGGGGAAAATATAAAGAACTTTTAGAACCTAAAGTACCCTGGTGGTTGTCTCCCATTGAAGCAATAACGATTAAAAAGAAAAATATGGAAACAAACTGAGTTATATATAGGGATTTGCTAGAGGAAAAAGGATAATAAATTAAAATTAAAGGATTACGAAGAAATAAAACACTACCTGACAGAGTTGACTCAATACCACCAGTTATATGGGAAATTCAACGAAGACAAAAAAAACCCCAAAGGATTTACAACAGAAGTCTCACTATTAGATAAAAACCTATTACAATGTAAAGTAAAGGTAATTTCTAAAATGTAAGGATTATTATTAGAATGGGAAGTTAAGGATGAACAAATCAAGGAAGTAATGATTAAAGGGGCTATGGATGTGGGTAAAAACATTCAAATAACACAGTGGGAAAATTTATGGAGGGAAAATTGGAAATTCACAGCATGCGAAGCAATAAAAGAAAATATGATAAAGATGTTGTTTAGGTGGTACTTAACACCTACCAAAATTCATAAAATGTATAAAACTAAATCAACTTTATCTGTATGCTGGAGGTGCAATCGAGTGGAGGGCACGCTTATACACATGTGGTGGCAATGTGAAAAAATTAAGGGCTTCTGGGATTTGGTTTTTGAAGAGATTGGGGAAAAAATAAATATAATTTTTTGGGGGGGGAGCCTTTTTGTTGAGAATAACTGAAACGGATCTAGCCAGAGATAAGAAATTATTCTTGTATGTGGTGGCAGCAGCTAGAACCCTGATTGCGAAAAACTGGAAAAAAAGAAATAATTCCAGCAAAACAAGAATGGCAAGATAAATTATTTAGTTATGTTGAATTGGCAAGATTGACAGATGCAATCAGAGGTTATAGCAAACAAAAATTTCAAAAAGATTAGAAGAAATATAGCAATTACCAGAAAAAGCAATGCTAGCAAATTACTACTTGGACTTGTTTTAATTAACTTTTGCAAATGGATTTATGGTTAGAATAAAATATTTAAATAGAAATATAAAGAGAGTTAATAAGAAGATAAAAGGAAGCAGATTATTATGGTTGATAACAGACCCATGTAGAGGATGAAGGAAGTCATAAAAGAAAATCGATCTGAAATTTGGTTAAAATATACTGTCCATCAGAGTATTTTTAGGTATGTTTTATTTATGTTTCTTTTTGTTAATATTGTTATTTCTTTTCAGTTTTTCTTTTTTTCTATTCTATTTCATTTTTATTTGTTATATAATCTATGTCTCTGTGTTATGTTTGTTTGTCTGCACATAAAATTTTTAAAACACCCCCAAAAAACCCAACTCAAGCAGCCTATTTGGTTTGTTTTAATGTCAGCAAATTCTCACATCCTCTTTACAAAAGAGATGTAAAGATTTTTCAGATGATAAAGTGAAGGAATTAAATGCTATCATCCATTACCTGTCCATAGTTGTCTATTCCAGACACTAATCTGTTGAGGTTTAGCAAATCAAATGATGATCGAAGAGCCTGTCCAAAGGTGGTTAATCCTGCCGATTGTAGATTTTTCAGTTCATTCATGAAAGTGGCATGGTTCTCCTTCCATCCAGCCTACAAAGTAACATTATTCCACACTTACTTTGTGATAGTCTTATTTTTTAAAAAAATCTGCAAGGCAAATAGCAGCTTTTCTTCAATACACTGGGGGTGAGGATGAAAGAATGCATGACACTCCTCACACAGGTAAGCTTTGAGCAAAACCATCGACCAGAAGTATTTCCATCTCATCTATTATTTATTACATCCATATCCCACCTTTTCTTCAAGTAGCAAGATGGCGTACGCTTCTCCCTCTCTCCATTTTATCTACACAACAACCCTATAAAATAGGTTGGGCTGAGAGACATTCCGTGTCTCAACGTCACCCAACTGGCTTCATGGCTAACTAGGGATTTGAACTGTGGTCTCCCAGGTCCTACTCCAGCACTTTAACCACTACACAATTTTTCACTTCCACAGCAAGCAGCTTGCCCAGTGCTTTCCCCTGTTGGCAGTGTCTTTTAGAATCCATTCCAGTGCATTTAAGTGAACAATTACAGAGGATGTCTGAATCGCAAATCCTTCGGTACCATTAAGTTAAACTGAATTTCACTAGGTAGGAACACATGCTTAAAAGGTCACTCTCCTTCATATCAAACCAAGTCCCAGCACAAGATGCACTTTCCTGAAGACTAATGGAGCACGACAAATTCCCCAAGCTTTTTTCTTATGCAGTGAGAAAGAGAACACTGCCAATTCTATGAAGTAGGTAAGATTCTGTATATCTTCCTTCTCCATATATATTTATAAATAGGATTTCCTGTTTACAGTATGTACTGAACACCTCAAAGAGATTTTTGAGGCACAATAGTGTTGCAGGAATTTAGAACAAGGTTTGGGTGGGGTGGGGGTTCTGCCCACCCCAGTGCCTTAACAGACTCACTCACAGGAAATTCCGCAAAGCACCACACAATACATACACTATTTCAGATGTATATTTTATTCTGTATCAAAAAGGGCCCCCGTAAATAAGGGCAGCCTGGAAACTGCATTTCAGAAGGGGAAGATTACAGGGTCCATCTGAAAGCTGGTTAGACGAGGTATCCCAAACCCAGCACATTCAAATGACCAGTCAAAAGGCAACCAATCAGCATTAGCTAACGGCGCCCTCTGAAGCAGAACACACTGGTACTGCAGGCTGTCTTTCAGCATCTCTTTATTGGAACAATATTTCGTTCCACGGAAATGTTGCAGTCATTCGAAACCTCCATTAGCTACATTGTATCAACTTCTAATTAATTATTTCCTTCCTGAGTTCAAGGGTAAAGGTAAAGGTACCCCTGACTGTTAGGTCCAGTCACGGACGACTCTGGGGTTGCGGTGCTCATCTCGCTCTATAGGCCAAGGGAGCTGGTGTTTGTCCGCAGACAGCTTCCGGGTCATGTGGCCAGCATGACTAAAGCCGCTTCTGGCGAACCAGAGCAGCGCACGGAAACACCATTTACCTTCCCGCTGGAGCGGTACCTATTTATCTACTTGCACTTTGATGCTTTTGAACTGCTAGGTTGGCAGGAGCTGGACCGAGCAACGGGGCTCACCCCGTCGCGGGGATTCAAACTGCCGCTTCTGATTGGCAAGCCCAAGGCTCAATGGCTTAGACCACAGCGCCACCCACATCCCGAGTTCAAGGGTGGGACTCCTTAAAGCACTTGCTTCTCTGAACTGCAGAAACCTACAAATATTTGTATAAAATCAACGTTATATCGGATCAACACCGTCCAAACTTCATTTTGCTCAGGGAACCAAGGACTATGAAAGTTTAAATCATGATTTAAATCACTAGTCAGTAAGGCTCAGGGTGGATTTAAATTTTTAAAAATCTGATTTTTTTATTTAAATCAGATTTTTTAAAATTTACATCAATTTTTTAATTTAAATCTGATTTTTTTTATTTAAATCGGATTTTTTTATTTAAATCCCCCCTGAGCCTTACTGATTAATGATTTAAATCATGATTTAAATCGTGATTTAAATCAAATCCACCCTGACGAGTAGTCAACAACAGATAATAGTGGACCATTCAAGACTAGATAGCACTCCCAATCAAGACAAAGGAGCGTGATTGCTTGGCCGAGCACCAGGAACTTGTAAATATCCCTATTGTATCACTTGATGGGTGTATGGTTATGGGCGAGGGAGGTTCGGGGCAAACTTGACAAACTGGTTTCCACCAGAAAATCCCTCCTTTTCTGTGACATGTGTATGATGTATCCGTGATGTATGTGTGGTGTTTCACCAAGGGTGTTTATGGGAAATTGGTAAACTGATAAAAGTTGGAACATCCTTTTGTACATGGCTTCTTTCTGTTTCTCCCATGTGGTGGGTCAAAGTTCTGTCGCAGCAGTTTTTGGAATAAAGATCAAGCCTACTGGCTGCTGTTTTGATCATATATTCTTGGCTAACGTCTTTGGTAATCCAAGGGAGCCCAGGAATTTCCTTTAACAGTAGGAAGAGGAACACTAAATCATCTGCATACATCAAGATTAAGATCTTTCTGTTCCTAATTACTGGAGAGTGAGAGTTTGCATTGGCTAAACATGGTACCAAATCATTAATATGGAGGTTCAAAAGAGTGGGAGCCAGAATACTACCTTATGTCAATCCTCGCAACAATCTGAAGGTAGCATTCATACCACTATTTAAACTTAATCTGATTTTTTAATTGGTGTATAGTTATTGGATCAATAGCAGAATTCTACAGTTAATGTTGGCAATTTGGAAATTTCTTCCACAGTCTGTGTTCAGTATGTATTTATCATTCTTTTTCCCCTCAATGAGGACTTTGATGGTGTAGCTAGCCAGATATCTGCTGTTCCACCAGCACAATTAACTGTGGAAGGGGTAACGGCAAGATTAATGGGTGAGTTGGATAGAAGGGAGGCTTGCGCGGTAAGCACTCCTATTCCCAGAAATAATTAGGAACACCATATGCAAACTTGTGATAACGACTGCATTTAAAGCTGCCAAATGTTGTTGGTTCTGCAATAAACTAGGACATTTTGCAAAGGACTGCAGATCCAAAAGAAGGCAAAGTACTCCCAAGTCCGTTTCAGTTTGTCAATCAGTCATCAGCCCAGCAGCAGACAGTGTATCGTAAAGATGGACAAGAGCTGCTAGCTTTTCCTGCTCAGACAACAGGTCGTAAAAGAATTAAAGGTGCCAAGTGGAATTCTTCTATTGTGCACTCTGGAGCATCAAAGCATCTTTGCAATGATAGAAGCTTGTTTATTTCTTTCGAAGAGGAAATTGGTAATGTACATTTAGCAAATTCAAAAGTCTTGCAGTCGCTTGGCAGGGGTACTGTTAAACTTGACTCTTTAAACATTACGATAGCGAACTGCATTTACTACCCATCAGTGGATAATTGTCAGTAAGTTGTTTTGCTCGTCAAGGAATAACTGTGTTTCACTAAGTCAATGTGTGAGTTTTTCGAACGTCTGTTGTATGCCTGGGAGTCTGAGGGTTTATATAGAGTGTATTTTCGCACCTACTCAAAACCGCCTTTAAATTGCAGAGCAGCACAGTCAAGACAAGGGTTGAAAAATGGCGAGGGCGCCAGACTTCCGGCGAGGGCGCCATTGCCGGCGGCTGGGAGCTGTCTTCTGTCCGAGACAGCTCCGATTTTCCCGGGGGCTAGAAGTCCCGCAACCGCGCTGCAGGCTCCGGTAAGCCGCGGGAGGAGCGTCCCGCGGTCTGGGCACTCCGGCGGGCCCCTTTGCGTCGTCCTGTTCCCGGGCTTCCCTTGTAAAAGGGAGGCTCGGGTGAATGGGTAACGGCGCGGGGCTGTGGAGGCTGTCCCCAACCGGGAAAATTAAGCGGCGGCCGCCACTGGCATTTGAGCGCCCCGTTCTTCCTTATTTGGTTGAAAGTAAGAAGAAACCCGTAAGCTGTAAGTACGGGCTTAATTGGACTTATAAATTGAATTGATTGGCTTTAGGGGAGAAGCTTTAAAAAGGAAGTCTGCTTCTCTCCCTTGCGACATAAGAACAGTAACAGTAACATTGGTCTGGCTGTTGCTACTTTCGGCTGTTACAAGGTATTGGTTGATTTTGCGGATCTACTAAGAAACCCCTGTTCAGGGGTAGAACTGGGAATTTTGAAGTATTTCTTCGGTGTGACTATGGATTATAAAAGGAAATTTTTTGCGCTCTGATCAGGGGGAAATGGCGGCTGTAACGATGTTGAAGATGGAAAAGTACTGACTTTTGTTATTTCCTGCCTGCATCTGCCCCCTTTTGGTTTCATTTCCATGATGCCTCCAGACTCAGTAATGACTTTTGGGCAAAGGAAAATCCTGTTGAAATTGGAACTTTTGCAGCAGAATGTCACCGAGCTTGGAACTGCTTTTAAGGACTTGGCCAAGGAACTCAAAGAATTTAAAGATACAACTAAAGAGCGAACTTCTGGGAACTTATTTGAAGTAGAGAAGAGGCAACTCCCAAGGCAAGAGGATCTTTCCTGTAGTCGTGAGAGGGCCAGGAATGACCTTCGGGACGTTATAACGGTTTTCTGGGGTGGGAGCCCAGGAATACTGGAACTAAAATTTTTGAAATCACAACAACAAATTGATTTGCAGATTGAAGTGGAGATGCCGGGTGACGAGGAATTGTTTCCCTTGAAGAGTTCAGCAAAGGCACTTTGGGATATGGCTTTCGTTTTTGAAGATCAAGGAAAAGAAGACATTCTGGACAATGGTTTTGGAAAAGGTGGTGGGGAGGCCTGGTGGGGGATGGTGATGGAAGGAGAGAAAATGATAAGAAGGGGGGTAGGGTGAAAGAATGTATGTGAGTAACAGGAAGGCCTGCCACGGTACCCCTGACGTCGGAGAGTAAAAAAGGTTTTGGACTAGAGAAGGAATACTTAGGTTTTTTTATGCTATAGTATTGGTTTAAGTTTTTATAAGATTTGAATTATACGCAATAAGCAGCAGTTTTATGGAACTTAGAAAAGTAAAGGTTATAAGAAATTGAGATTTGGAATAGGAAGTGGTATTTCTATTTTGATTGAGAATTTAAATGAGATATGAGGTATTTTTATTTTGATCTAGAATTTAAATGAGATATGAGGTTAAGATAAAGAAGGATAATGATGGTGAATGTATTGTTAGAATAACTAGAAAAGTTACTAAAGTAAATTAGAATTGAACGTAGGAGAGAGAACGGGGGAAGTCCCTCAAATAAGATTTGGAATAAGATTCTAATTAATGGTTGGTGTGTTCCGGTCTGTAAGGTTTGTATTTGTTTTTCTTTATATTTTGTTGAAGTTGTTTGTGTTTTTGTTTTTTGTTTTTGAATGATTGCTATTATATGTTGTTTCTGGTGGTGTTTATTCTGTTTAAGGTGGAAAACCAATAAAATTATTATAAAAAAGAAAAAGAAAAATGTAAGACCACAAGAATGAGATTAAGGTTGCACGCAAGGGTAGGTGCTCAGACAGGAAAGGAACTGAGGTTCTAAGTACTGGCTTACTCTGATAGACCAGTACAGTAGATATTGTTGGAATTATGCAATTGCTGAAAACTCACAAGCATTTGAGAAGTACAAAGTTTTTTGCAGCTGGGTAAAAACACACTTTAACAAACCTATTAAGAACCTGTTTTCTGACCAGGGCAGGGAATTTGTTTCTGAGGATTTTGAGAATTTCCTGGAAGCACAGGGAAGCTCATGAGTTATCTTGCCCCCGAAGTCCCTGGCAAAATGGGCTTGTTGAAGTTGTGCAGCATGATTTGCAGGCAGGTGTTAAAACTTATCTGCACCATGCTAATCTGCCCAAAGTCTTTTGGGCTGAAGCACTCCATGCTTTTTGCTATGTCAAGAATCGTAGCTATCATTCTGGTTTAAATATCACCCCCTATGAGGTGTTGTTTTAAAAAGCCCTAATCTGAAATGCCTATGCATTTGGGGTTCGGATGTTGTTATGCAGGGGTGGCCAAACTTACCTGGCCTCAGGCCGGTTCCTCTAGCATCGATCGCGCAGCGGGCCGGAGGACAGGGGAGCACGCGCCCATTCGTGCACACACGCTATTTCCGGTGCTTTCAGGTTGGCGGAGCAAAAGAAATAGCTTGTGCGCATGTGCGTCATTTTCGGCGCACTTCTGGGTTGGCGGAGCACCAGAAATAGCTTGTGTGCATGCGCATGGGCCTCCGCAGACCTAGAAGTGTGTTGGAAATGACGCTTGTGCATGCATAAGCTATTTCTGGTGCTCTGCCAACCTAGAAGTGGGCAGCCGCGCTGCACCACGGTGCTAAGAGCAGGTGGCGGGGGTCACCGCGGGCTGGATAACTAAGTCCCTCGGGCGGCATCCGGCCCGCAGGCCTTAGTTTGGGGAAACCTGCCGTTATGCATTATCCTGCTAAGCAGAAATTGGGTGAGCGTAGTGTTCAGGGAAAATCAGGGTGGATTTGAATTAAATCAAACTGATGTAAATCACGATTTAAATCACTAGTCAGTAAGGCTCAGGGTGGATTTAAATAAAAAAAATCCGATTTAAATAAAAAAAAATTTAAATCAAAAAAATCCAATTTAAATAAAAAAAATTTTAAAAAAGATTTTTTTTATTTAAATCCACCCTGAGCCTTACTGACTAGTGATTTAAATCGTGATTTAAATCAGTTTGATTTAAATCAAATCCACCCTGGGGAAAATTAATGGGCTATCAGCAGTGGCCGTACAGAATTTACGTACCAGCAACTGGAAAATTTCATATTACCAGAAGCATGATACAAACTGTAAACTGGAATGGAGTTGCTGTTTTCCAAAATACTGAGGGTATAGATAATACTGAGGAGGAATGTTTTGAAGATGATGTAAAGGTGGTACATTACACCAGTTAAACTAGCGAAACTTTATAGTTGAGAATAAATGTTGGAAATGTAAGGGGGGAAAGGTACCTTTTATCATATGTGGTGGGAATGTAAGAAGGTGAAATGCTTTTGGGTTATGATATATACTGTACTTATGAAAATGTTGAAATATACATTTGTTAAGAAACCAGAAGCTTTCTTACTGGGAATCATAGGTACAGATAATAAAAAGCAAGATATAAACTTTTCCAATATGCTGTAACTGCGGTGAAAATATTAACTGCACAAAAGTGGAAACAATAAGAATCACCAACAAAGGAAGAATGGACACTGAAACTAATGGGAGTATGTGGAATTAGACAAAATGATGGGAAGAATCCGAGAACAGCGGGACTAGAAGTTCATCAAAGATTGGACTAAATTTGCAGATTTTCTGAAAGACAATTGCATTCAATTGAATACGTTGGTAGGACTTTGAGAAGCTTAGTAGATTAAAAAAGAAATGTCATTGTAGCATGGAATTTTAGTGATAAGTTTAAGTTTGATAATTTAAGCAATGATTGATATGTGAAGTATAGATGTTAGAGATGAATGTTAGGATATCATAAGGAGGGTTTGACAGAAGTCATGGCCCTAAAAAGCCAAAATGTAAAGATTTGAAAGGATAATGTGATGGATTTTAATACTGTATTGTTGTAAAATTAATAAAAAATGATATGGCAAAAAAGATAATACTGAGGAGGAAAGGGAAGAAGCAGCAGGCAGGGAATAATAGTGATTCGGAATTAATGGAAGATGATTAAAAACCTGTTGAGTCTTGTAATTTGTTTGAGGATTTAGTTACAGGCACCGTGAGCTTAGCCTACAGGGATCTTTTCAGTCTGACAATGATGATTTAAAACCTGAAACTAGTAGTTTACTTAGTCTCATTAAGTCTGAAGAGTCTAACTCCTTCCGGACGGAGACGTTCAAATAGAAAGACAGGAGTCACAACGTTTTGCAGATGAACATTTCAATACTGTGTATGCCAATAAGGCAATTTTTGAGCCAAAAAGCTATAATGATGTTCGGAATTTACCAAAGCACCAAGCTGTAATTGGTATAAAGCTATGAACTCTGAGATAGCTTCTTTAAAAGAGCATAACACTTGGTCTCTTGTACCACAAACCCCAGAGATGAGAGTTATTGATTCAAAATGTGTTTATAAAGTTAAAATGAATGACAAAAATGAAGTTGTAAGGTACAAGGCTAGATTAGTTGCTAGGGGTTTTCAACAAATTCCAGGTGAAGATTATTGATTTGTGTTATTCACCAAGTGCAAAATATGAAACAGCTAAGCTGTCGTTAAAAGATGCATCACAACGTGGACATTCTATTTATCATTTGGATATAAAAACTGCATATTTGTTTGCAGATTTAAAAGAACAATTTTTATGCGTGTTCCTGATGGCTTAGACGCCGCTGAAGGATTGGTATGCAAATTAAATAAATCCCTTTATGGTCTGCACCAGAGCGGAAGGAATTGACATCAAACTTTAGCGAGAGAATTGCTGGATATTGGTTTTTCGCAAGGAAAGGCAGACAAACTGTTTATTAAGGAAAGGGCAAACTCTGTAACAAAAATATGTGTGTATGTAGATGATGTGTTAATTTCTACAAAGACTAAACAGGAATATGAACAGATAGTATCACAATTGCAGAAGAAATTTGATGTGGTGGAATTAGGCATAGCACCAAACAACAACATCCCCTCACTTCAACAGAACACAGCGCACATACCAAACTAGTGATGTTAAATTCTCGAGAATAATCTTTTACAGAATATTTTCAAGAATATTCTCGATTAATGTCAATATTAGAGAATTTTCATTTAAAATAGAATATTCATTTTAATGCACTGAAAATGATGTAATTTAAAGCATTGAAAACAATATACATGTAATTAGTTAATATACATTTTTATTCATGGATAAACTTGTTCAATGGCAACTAAAAACTGTAGATACTTTTATTCAATGGGAATGGGGCAACACAGTGAATTCATATTCTTGGATTTTTTTTGTACCAAACTTGAAATTGAAAATTGGCATGTTAAGGTTTGATACAAGTAATTTCAGTACAGTGGTACCTTGGGTTAAGAACTTAATTCGTTCTGGTGGTCCGTTCTTAACCTGAAACTTTTCTTAACCTGAAGCACCACTTTAGCTAATGGGACCTCCCACTGCCGCTGTGCCGCCAGAGCACAATTTCTGTTCTTATCCTGAAGCGTTATTTCTGGGTTAGTAGAGTATGTAACCTGAAGCGTATGCAACCTGAGGTACTACTGTAATAGGCTATCTTGTGCTTCTAACACTTAATAACTGTTTTGGTGACTACAACACAGCTTGATAAACAAAACTATATATGATCACAATGAGGCGAAAGGGGAAGCCCCATCAATACTTGATTCCTGCTTGTTGAAGACGTTGAATACATGGGCATAGTTTTTTTCTTTGGTTTAGGGTCTCTTGTGACAAATCCTGAAAGACCAGAATGGAATTTTGTCCATATCGGAGGTTGGCTGAGTTTTTGAGGTTGTTCCGTATTTCTTCTTTCTTTTTGTGGCAGGTGAAGCAGAAAATATGTGCTGGTCCCATGGGTTACCCGAGAGGCGAGGTCAAAGTCCGGTCTGTGGTCAAAGGTTCAGCATAGAGACAGCCCGTAGTAGCTGAAGCTGGGTGCAGGGCAGGGAGTCAGGCAAAGTCAGGAACAGGTATGCAGGCAGGGAACCAGGGCGGGCAGGAAAGCAAGACAGGTCTCAAGCAGGAACACTGGCAGGAACTAGCAACCAACCATGTTGCTCCCGCAACCCGGGGTGGGGTCTGGCTGCCTTTTATCTAGAACGGGGTAACGGACGGCCCCGATCCCCTGGCGACTCATTCCCTCGCCTCGCCTGGAGGCGAGCACTCCTCCTGCGAGTACTCAGGTCTCTCCTTCTATCAGCCCTGAGTCTCTGCAGCTTGGGAGACGCCTGTGGGTTACAGGACCCAGGAGCCACCTCAGCCCCAGCCGGCAGTGGGCCAGCTGCTGGTGACGACCCGGCTGATGGCAACGAGGTATCCCCTGCATCTGGAACCAAGGCAGACTCAGGCCCTAGACTCGGCTCAGCTGAGTCTTGTTGCAGGGGAGGCTGAGCAGACTGAGGCTCCTCAGGACGATGCCCCAGACTTGGTTCAGCCGATGTCCCAGGCAGAGGGTCCAGTGCAGGCGGCAACTCCTCCGGCTCCGAGTCCGAGCCCCAGGCCATCACACAATGATGTCTCATGGAGGGGCATGGGTCTTATAACTCTGTTCCCTTTCCAGATCATCCACTTCCTGTTTCAGGTTTGGGATTGTGGTTTTTAGCCAGCATACGATGAGATCTGCCAGGTTTTTGTCCTTTGTTTTCTCAGGGAAATTACGCAAGCAGATATTGCAGCATCTACTGCGATCTTCTAGGTCAGGCATAGACAACCTTCTGTCCTCCAGATGTTTTGGCCTACAATTCCTATGATCTGTAGCTAAAGGACCAGTGGTCAGGGATGATGGGAATTGTCCAAAACATCTGGAGGGCCGAAGGTTGCCTATACCTGTTCTAGGTCCACTAGTTTAATTCTAACTTTCATGCTTTCTCTTTCTTGGCGGCTGCCCATATCAGCTAATTTATTTTTCAGACATGTGTTTTCCTCTTGGAGCTGATCTATTTGGTTTTTACAGGTGGGTAGCCGTGTTGGTCTGCCATAGTTGAAACAAAATAGAAAATTCTTTCCAGTAGCACCTTAGAGACCAACTGAGTTTGTTCTTGGTATGAGCACAGTATGCCAACATCTTCATGGCAGATTTAGAACAACGTTTCCTAAACTCCTACCCACTCAAACCTCTCTTGTACCTGCGTTACATTGACGATATTTTTATTATCTGGACACATGGTCAACAGACCCTGGACACCTTCCACCAGACATTCAATGACTTTCACCCCACCATCAACCTAACAATGAACCAATCTATGCAAGAAATACATTTTTGGACACTACTATAAAAATACAGGATGGACACATAGACACCACCTTATACCGTAAACCAACTGACCGACAAACATATCTACATGCTTCTAGCTACCATCCCAAACATACCAAACAATCCATTGTATATAGCCAGGCCCTACGTTACAGCCGCATCTGTTCCAACTCTACAGACAGAGACTCTCACCTAAGAGATCTACAGCAAACCTTTTTAGAACTAAAATATCCACCTGATGAAGTTAAACAACAGATCAACAGAGCCAGACTGATACCCAGAGAGAACTTGCTGCAAGACAGACCCAAAAAAGAAAATAACAGAACACCACTAGTAATCACATACAACTCCCAAATTAAAACAGTACAACGCATCATCAGAGATCTACAACCTCTCCTAGACAATGACAGTTCTCTTTCTCAAGCTCTGGGAGGAAGACCCTTCATCGCCTACAGACAGCCACCCAATCTCAAACAACTCCTCACCCACAATAATACAACAACAGGACTCAACATGGACACTGGTACCAGAGCCTGCAATAAACCCAGATGCCAACTTTGCTGCCACATAAACCCGGACAACACCATTACTGGCCCAACAACATCAAACATACCATCTCAGGACTATTTAATTGCTCATCTTCCAACATTGTGTATGCAATCAAATGCCAACAGTGCCCTTCAGCTCTCTATATTGGACAAACAGGCCAAACCCTACGCCAAAGGATAAATGGACATAAATCTGATATCAGGAATCACAAGACAGAGAAACCAGTAGGAGAACACTTCAATCTCCCAGGACATTCTATAAAAGATCTCAAAGTAGCTGTCTTAATACAAAGAAATTTCAGAAATAGACTGGAAAGAGAAGTGGCTGAATTGCAACTAATCACCAAACTTAAAACCATGGAGAAACCTGGTCTGAACAAAGACATTGGATTCTTATCTCATTATACATAACAAAGCTATCTTTAGCCATCTCACCCCTTGCCTTTCCCTGCAAGACTAATTGCAGCCATTAAGAGTCGTCAACAGGTTTTCCACACCTATCAGCTGATCACCCATTCCCACCACCCTTCTGAGTAATACCCCTCCCCACTCCCTCACTATATTTAAGGATCTGGTGACTTCTGTTTCAGTGTATCTGAAGAAGTGTGCATGCACACGAAAGCTCATACCAAGAACAAACTCAGTTGGTCTCTAAGGTGCTACTGGAAAGAATTTTCTATTTTGTTTTGACTATTTGGTTTAGTTGCATCTGTTTTTACTTTTCAAGAGTGGAAATGGTGCCAGTGAGTGTTTCCACTTTGGAGGTCAGGTTGCTGATTTTTGTCTCCAGGAAAGTCACTGTGTTCTTCATTAACTCTGCAAGTCTTAGTTACAAAATTAGTTGTTGGGGAGTTGTCCTCATGGGGCAATGTTGCGATCTCTTTGTCATTTGCCATCTTCTTGGTTGATTCCGTCTCGATTGTCTTGGTGGCTTTTGTTTGGGATAGTGATGTGAGATGATAATATTCTCCGGAGAATATTCTCAAGAATGAGAATATCCTCCACAAACTGTAAATTCTAATGTAAGAACCAGTTTTACAACCCACATTTTAAAAATCTAGTAAATAATAAGTCAAGCTGTGATATTCCAGTGTAAGTAATGAATAATGTTTTTTTTATCCAGTTACATTGCTGAACATTCTGTCATTCACTGTCAGTTCTGAAATGTGCGCTACAGAAAATGTTTTTTAATTTACTTTTAAAAATGCTATACATTTATTTTGAGGAACATTTGAATTCATATGTATTCTGTCTCTCACAGCTACAATAAACCTACCATTCAAATTATGTACTGGTCATTTCTTTGTCAGAGGGCAATCGGGCAAATTTAGCATGGGATCAAATACTTTCCCCCCTCAACACAGCATACGGCCACCAACATACCAGAAACCCTGCAACTAATCATAATAATAATAATAAATTTCATTTGCATCCCACCCTCCCCTGCCGGAGCTGGGCTCAGAGCGGCTAACATCATATAAAACTCAATACAGGGTGGATTTGATTTAAATCAAACTGATTTACATCACGATTTAAATCACGATTTAAATCACTAGTCAGTAAGGCTCAGGGCCGATTTATATAAAAAAAATCTGATTTTTTGTTTTTTTAAATAAGCCCCGAGCCTTACTGACTAGTGATTTAAATCGTGATTTAAATCGCGATGTAAATCAGTTTGATTTAAATCAAATCCACCCTGATACAATATACATAAAAACAATCGATTAAAATGCATCCCAAAATTAATTCAAATGAATTAAAATTAAACTGGACAAATGGCCATCCTCAAGTTAAAATTGAAAGCAGTTAATACTCGCCAGGACCAACTATTTCCACTGATATTATAAGGACCTGTGAGCAGGCTGGGAAACCTCCTTCATACTTGTTCATACAAAGAGAAAATGAGTCAGACTGAACCCTGGCCAAAAGCCTGGTGGAACAATTCTGAACAGTGTGTCTGGGGCCAAGTCAGGGTTGTCAGGGGAATAAGATGGCAAGGCATGTCACAGGAACGTCTCCAGCCTGTCTCCCCCAAAGTTTCACGACCCGTGCCATTGCAGGCACCGGGCACGTGTATTCAGAGTCTTGCAGAGTATGAAATGCAGGCGGAATGAGGCATGAGGTAGTGCTAAAAGCTACGTTTATTTCTAACTAGGAGGCAGGACAAAAGAAAAGATGTCTCCTCTCTCTGAGAGAAGTCCGAGAAGAGAAAAACAACAAGCAGAAACAGAATACAGCTCACATCCGTTCCCGTGAGTCCAACAACAATCCAACCCAGTGGAATGTGTAAACAGTCTTGTGACTATGACTGAACAGTGAGAGGATATAGAAACCCAACAAGGGTGGCCGTCCATCAACAGATAAAGTTGGGTGTCATCAGCATACTGATGACAGCCCAAACCAAAATCCGCACAAGCTGGGCAAGGGAGCGCATAAAGATATTGAAAAGCATCGGGGAAAGGATTGCACCCTGCGGCACTCCACACACGACAACTCCTTCCCTAGCGCCACTCTCTGTCCCCAAACTGAGATAAAGGAGCGCAGCCATTGTCACACTGTGCCCCACATCGGCAAGGCGGTGGTCCCAAAGTTCATGATCGACCATGTCGAAGGCTGCTGACAAATCTAAAAGAATCAGCAGTTCCGGCCCACCTCTATCCAGCTGTCTACGGACAGGGGCGTCGCTGGGGGGGGCGGTCGGGGCGGTACGCCCCGGCTGACAGGGGAGGGTGGGGGTGACAAGCGGCGGGTGGGGGTGACAAGCGGCGGCCCCTCCCGCCACTCCCACGCGCCGCCGCTCCCTCCGTCACCCCGGAGCAGCAGCGCAGGCCGAGCGAGCACCCTCCGTGCAGCGCTGCTGCTCCCGGGGTGACCGGCGGTGCGTGGGGAGTGGCAGGAGCTGCGCCACCGCTCGCTCTCGCCCCGGGAGCAGCAGCGCACGGTGTGCGTGCTGCTGCTCCCGGGGCGACGGAACGAACGGCGGCACGTGGGGTGACAAGCGGCGGCCCCTCCCACCACTCCCACGCGCCGCCGCTCCCTCCGTCACCCGGGAGCAGCAGCGCACGGCCCGCCTCCAGCCAGTGGCGAAAAAAGCCACTGAAAGAGGGGGCTTTCCCCCTTTCAGCGGCTTTTTTCGACGCTCCGCTCCCTGAGCGAAGCTCGCGGGGAAAGGAGAGGGGCGGGCCAGCGAGGGAAATGACACCCCCCTCGCTGGCCCAACCCCTCTCCTTTCCCCGGGACGGCTGCAGCTGGCCCGGGCGGAGGCGTCGTCCGTGCGCATGCGTCATGACGTCATGCATACGGAGCGACGCCCTGCCCCCATGGGTGCCGCTTGGCTTGCCGCCCCCGGCAGCCCAGCAGCTAGCTACGCCCCTGTCTACAGAGATAATCTGTTAGGGCGACCCGAGCCGTCTTGGTCCCATAACCAGGGCAAAAACCAGACTGAAATGGATCCAGAGCCAATGTTCCATCCAGAAACCTACCAAGCTGTTCAGCAACTGCGCTCTCAATTACCTTACCAAGGTACAAAAGATTCGAAACCGGGCGGTAATTGGATAGATCTAAAGGATCTAGTGGTGGTTTCTTTAAGTGGACACAACACTGCTTCCTTCAACTCCCCTGGGAATGTCCCCATGCCGAGGGACAAGTTAATGATCTCACCCAGGGGGGCCCACACCTCGTCTGGACACGCTCTAATCAGCCAGGACGGGCATGGGTCAAGGAGGTAAGTGGTGGGCCTTCCAGCTTGGAGGAATCTGTCTACATCGGCAGGAAGTATCTGATTGAAGTGGTCCAATACTGGACCCGAGGACAGTCAAGTGGCCTCCAGTTCTGTTACTATATCCAAATTGGCAGGGAGGTCACGGCGGAGCAGCAAGGTGTTCTTCGCAAAAAAAAACTTGCAAATGCCTCACAGCTATGAGTCAAATTTGTATTTAAATTTGATTGTACCTCTAGGGACATTAGAGACCTAGATTATTCTAAAAAGCTGTGCTGGGTGAGAGCTAGCAGATGCAATGGAAGCTGAGAAGTAAAACTTTGCAGCTTTCACTGCCATCTCATAGGCTTTCATAAGCGCATTACCCCCAACCTCAATACTACAACCAACCAACAGGCTACAATCTGATACACAACTAAGATAATAGTATCGCAAGTGAATGGGGGGATGGGTCTGTTCCTAAACAAGGCCCTCGACGTCAGCTGAGACCCAAGAACAAACGTTTGGAAGCCAAATGGTCCAAACTACCAAAAACACCTATATAACTACATATAGGCTACTTGTTATGAAAACTTCCCGCGGGGGCAAGTTGAAAGACTGACCCCCCAAGACGGACGAAGCCTCCGTGCCCTCTGGCTTCAGGAGTCCAGGGGCACAAGGGTAATATGCGATTGTTTCCCAGCTTGAAAAACAACACGACAAGCCAGTAAGGCTAAAACCTACTTTATTGTAGATAAAGTGCAGAATGTCTCTGCGTAGCCAGCTCATTATTTCAGAGCTGTCTGTTAAAGCGTCCAGCATCTCCTGACGCAGGACTGAAAGTAAAATACATCCGTACATTACAATGACATCACATGTGTGGAATGACTGGTGGATTTCCCACAGTGTGAAACATGACTCTTAAGTCTTGTGACCTTGCTGCTGCAGCGTTCGCAGCTCGGCATGTTATAATATCACAACACTACTTTCTGTAATCCACCCCCCACTCTGCAGCCCAACTCTAACTCTAATCAACCTCTTCCCCTGCCCATCATGGTTTTGGCACAGAAACTGCTTTGGTCGCCCTGTATGATGACCTGTGTCAGGAGAGACAAGGGAAACATGACTCAACCTCTCAGTGGCTTTCAATAACATCAACCATAGTTCCAGTTACAGGTGGATAGCCATGTTGGTCTGCCATAGTCGAAAGAGAAGTGGCTGAATTGCAACTAATCACCAAACTTAGAACCATGGAGAAACCTGGTTTGAACAAAGACATTGGATTCTTATCTCATTATACATAACAAAGCTATCTTTAGCCATCTCACCCCTTGCCTTTCCCTGCAAGACTAATTGCAGCCATTAAGAGTCGTCAACAGGTTTTCCACACCTATCAGCTGATCACCCATTCCCACCACCCTTCTGAGTAATACCCCTCCCCACTCCCTCACTATATTTAAGGATCTGGTGACTTCTGTTTCAGTGTATCTGAAGAAGTGTGCATGCACACGAAAGCTCATACCAAAAACAAACACAGTTGGTCTCTAAGGTGCTACTGAAAAGAATTTTCTATTTTGTATCAACCATAGTATCCTTCTGGAGTGACTCTCCGAACTGGGAGTGGGTGGCACCGCTTTGCGATTGTTCCAGTCCTACTTGGATGGCAGTTCCCAGAGGGTGTTACTTGGGGAATACTCTTCAGCCCTGTTCATCCTGTTCAGTTAGGATGACCATCATATCTACTACTATGGGCAAGAATCCCGTAAAAGAAATGGAGTGGCCCTCATAGTCAACAAAAGAGTGGCAAAAGCTGTACTGGGATGCAATCTCAAAAATGATAGAATGATCTCATACGAATCCAAGGCAGACCTTTTAACATCACAGTAATCCAAGTTTATGCACCAACTACAATAAAAAAACCTTTATTGGCATCACTTACAAACATTTATGCACCAACTACCAGTGCTGAAGAAACTGAAATTGACCAATTCTATGAAGACTTACAACACCTTCTAGAAATGACACCAAAGAAGGATGTTCTTCTCATTATAGGGGATTGGAATGCTAAAGTAGGGAGTCAAGAGATAAAAGGAACAACTGGCAAGTTTGGCCTTGGAGTTCAAAATGAAGCAGGTGCCTTGGGATCCGGCGGGCCCCCCAGGGTGCCTCCCTTGCTCTCCGGTTTGCCCTAGTAAGGGCTGCCGTGACGAGCGAGGTAGAAGGCGCGGGGGCTGTGGATGCATCGCTAGCTTCGCAGCGGGAAGTAGCGGTACCGGCGGGGGAGAGCGTCAAATTCTTCTTGATTCGGCTAATTGGCTTTTGTAAGTACCGATTTGGACAAAAGATTAAAAAATTGATTTTAAATTTGGAAGTTTCGGGAACTCTAAAAACGGAAGTCGGTTCCCTTAACGTTGAAAGAGGAGGAAGCAGTGTAACTTTGAATTCCGAAGCAATGTATTGACTTTGTAAATAGGAAATTTCTGAAGCTTGTAAGTTATTATTGCACTCTCTTTGAGACATTATTTTGGATTGCATATGCTTGCTTGATTTTATGGACTTTATTGATCTTACGGACTTTACTGACCTTATGGACTTTATTGACTTTATGGACTTTTATGGACTCTGAAGATGCCCAAAAGGAAATGGACTAAGGAATTTAAAATAAAAGTTTTGGAACTTTTGTGCAAGTTAACAGATGGAATTAACCAGTTAAACCAGCTAACGGGGACAGTATCAGCTGCGGATTTAGCTGTGCAGGAAAATGATTTTAGGACCTTTTGTGAGAACTATAAGGAAAAACATAATGAGGAGGAGAAAATCCGAGGAAAAAACGGTGGACGCAACCCGTCGAGGAAAGGTAGAAAAATTAGGAGGCAGAAAACAACAAGAAGAAAAAATGGGAAAACTGCAGGAAAAAAGATTGCCCGGCGGAAGGTGGCACAGACTCTGGTTGTGGAAAAATTCTCAAGGACATATGAGATAAGAATGGAGTACAAACCAGTTTCCCAGGACTGTGGAATTTCGGTATTTGAAAGGGTGGGGGTGGGTTGAAAATCTTTATGAACTTTGTGGAAACTCTCTGGCTATTATGGTATTGACACAAGGTATGGCTAATGGATAATGATATGGTCTTAAAATGAATGGTGAGGTAAAGGGGGGAAGGATTTTAGGTTAATTCAATCCTAAATAGGTTTGTTGTAATAGATTTGGAAAAAAATGAAAGCTTAGAAATACAGTGAGTGTGGAGGATAGTTAAAAAGAAGAAGAAAGATTCGCAAATTGGAAAAGTATTCTGTTGAAATATTAGTAAATGTAAGAAGGAGAGGAAATAGTATGGTGATTATTGGCAATAACTGCAAATTAGGTTTGATTTGGGAGTCAACGGGTGGGAGTCGGGGAAGTCCCAGGAGTTAAGATGATATGTGTAATGGTAAGGTGATTAAATTGGCAAATCATAAGTGTTCACCCCAGTGAGAGGGGGGTTTATTTGGTATGCTCCTCTTGGTGAGAGAAAGGGGGGTTAGAAAAATTTAATCATGTGTTATAAATTGATTGTAATTTGGTTGTAATTGGAAAAAGTCTAATAAATATTAAAAAAAAAAAGATCAAAGATGTAACAGAACGGCTGCAAGGAATCATAAAACCCACTGACAAATACCCCTTCCTTTTGGTCCATGTGGGAACCAATGACACTGCAAGCCATAGCCTCCAGAAGATCAAAAGTGATTATGAGGCTCTGGGCAGGAAGTTGAAGCAATTAAATGCACAAATTGTCATCTCATCTGTCCTCCCAGTTGAACGACATGGCCCAGGGAGAGGGGGGAAATAGGGGAAGTGAACAACTGGCTTCGCAAATGGTGCAAACAGGAACGGTTTGGATTCTTAGATCACGGTCTGCAGTTTCTTGAAGATGGACTTCTGGCAAGTGATGGGCTGCACCTCACAAGGGTTGGAAGGAATGTTTTTGCCATGAAACTCAAAAACCTCATCAGGAGGGCTTTAAACTGACTTATGTGGGGGAGGGAGACAGTGGTCCTGAAGGTAGGAGTCTATCAAGTACTGAAGATGATCATCCAAATGTCAAGGACCAAATGGAGCAAACAGCACGCAGACCTAGTGGTGGGAGGAAAATATCCTTAAATAAGAGCCATGGGGGAATGATCAATGGTCTTCAATGTCTGTATACTAATGCACAGAGCATGGGAAATAAACAAGATGAACTTGAGCTCTTGGTACAGAAAACTAAATACAGTGGTGCCTCGCTAGACGAAAATAATTCGTTCTGCGAGTATTTTCGTCTAGCGATTTTTTCGTCTAGCGAAGCACCAATGCAAATAGCGGTTTTCGCTAGACGAAAAAAAATTCGTCTTGCGAGGCAGCCCCATAGACTTTTTCGTCTTGCGGGGCAGCTTCCGCTAGACGAATGTTTCGTCTAGCGAGTTTTTCGTCTAGCGAGCATTCGTCTAGCGGGGCACCACTGTATAACATAATGGCATCACTGAAACCTGGTGGGATAAGTCTCATGATTGGAATGTAGTAATAGAGGGATACAATCTATTTCAGAGAAATAGACCAAACAGGAAAGGAGGAGGAGTAGCGTTATATGTCAGGGATGTGTATACCTGTGAAGAGATCCAGGATTTGAAACTCCAAAGCCAAGTTGAGAGTATCTGGGTCAAAATTAAGGGAGAGAAAAATAACAGTGATCTCATTGTGGGAGTTTACTATAGACCCCCAAGCCAAACTGAGGACACAGATGATGCCTTCCTGGAACTGATGGCCAAGCATTCAAAAGGAAGTGAGATAGTAGTAATGGGGGATTTCAACTACCCTGATATTTGTTGGATGTCAAACTCAGCCAAGAGCATAAGGTCGAACAGATTCCTCACTGGCCTTGCAGACAATTTCATTGTCCAGAAAGTGGGAGAAGCAACAAGAGGATCAGCCATTTTAGATCTGGTCCTAACCAATAGTGATGACCTGGTTAGTGGGGTAGAAGTGGCAGGATCATTAGGTGGGAGTGACCATGCTCTACTGGAGTTTATTATACAGCGGAAAGGAGCAACCAAGCATACTAAGACTCAAATTCTAGACTTTAAGAAAGCCGACTTCAGAAAACTTAGGGAAATGCTGGGTGAAATCCCATGGACAGAAATACTAAAAGGGAAGGGAGTTCATGATGGTTG